>KN884551.1:95330-118026 GCA_000934455.1 Apostichopus parvimensis
ACAGATGTACAGTACTGTAGGTACCAAAATTAGTTGCTTGGAAATGTCTGTAGTACTATCTGTTGACAAGGAGAAAAGGTGTGATTGAACTGTTGCAGTTGTTAAATTAGTAGAATTCAAACCAGGTTTTTGTTGTATTGACAGTTTATATACAGTACAGTATGTCTCTTTAAATTATACCAGGTTATTGAAAGGTCAGTTGGGAAGTTGACCGTCTCTGTTGTCTGTTACAAGGGGAGGTCAAGTTGAAATATTGTCCAGTTTGCACAGTGCCTTATATGGGCTGTATTGAATGGAGTAGTTATGGGTAGAAGTGCAAATAGATTTGTTGTGGATTCTTTTCAAGGCAGTTTCTCTGGTGTTGTTGCTTATAAAGGTTAAGTAGGCTTTCATGCCATAAAAAAGGGGGGTGGGGGAGGGGGGAGTTGGGGGATGGTGGGAGGTGAGAAAGGATATACATCTCTTCGCCATAAAAATATAATAAAAACATTATTTGTCCTTGGGCATCATTGATGTTAAAAACTTTAGAATATTATAAATGAAATAACCCATATGTAGAGTCTGAGGTAAACAGTTAACATGAAGGTAAGATTATTGAAAGTTTGAGACAAACCTTGATTGGTAATTGAAGCCTATGATTGTGTATCATAAATTGCTTGAAACAGTTTATGCATCCAGGATGAGTAGAAATGGTTATAGTGTGAGTCACGTGTCAATAATATTATTTGGTTAAAGCGGAGAAAGTAAATGGCACTTGAAACACCTTTTGCTACCTATACATCTATCAAAGGGCCTACCTAATTACAAAGAAAGGCTCACCTGGGTATGGGAAGTTTACATCCTGTACTGCAGTGAGGTCAAGTTGAAGATTTTTCAGAATTTAAGAAATGTCCTTCTGGGTTGTGGCCTTGAACAGTTCAACTTGTTATGCATAAAAACTGGCACCAAACCAAACCTTGAGCTTTCGATGAAGTTTCCCCGGATGTGCTGAGAGACGCATACATGTTATATAGCAGAACTGTACCATAGAAGGACATACTATATTCCGCTGATACATAGCTTGGAATATGATTAAAGAATGTTCAGTGAAACATTTACAGTGAGTGTGTTTAACTGCATTGTGTATCTTTGTTGGGCTACCATGATATCAAAAAGTAGATTGGTTCCCTAACAGTTCTCACAGTGAAGATCTCTATTTAAGAATGTAATATATGTATACCAATGTTAGTTCTTATTCATTTGATCATACAGATAATGTTGCCTTGTCATTGAGAATGAAACAGTTTTTCCTATTGTGAGATTTACCACATGTAACATAATTCACCAGAAAAAGGTTGGACGATAATTAAGAAGAGAGAGGACCTTTCTCAGTTAAGGGAAGCAAACTCCGATTTCAGGATGACTCAACCATTAGTAATGAATAAAGTAGTTGTTGAACTTGATGTCCATGCATTTCAGTTTGAATTTCTTTAAAGCATCAGTTTCAGCTGTGCATGTTAGGTGAGCAATTTTGGGGCAAGAAATTTCAGTAGATAGAGTATATTTATGCGATATGATTGAACTATTGATTGATGGATGGATGACCGATCGATCAATCCATTAAAATTGCTCGATCCTGATTTAGTTTCTGATCAGCCGGTTATTACACCTTCATGGACATTTACATACTGTACCTACTGTAGTCAATGTTCCATTCAGTTATTGCTCTAGAGTAACATTGTTTTTACTCCAGACTTGTGCTAAATTTCAGTAGATACTGTAGAGTATATTTATGCGAATGAACGATGAACGATTGATTGATGGATGGATGACCGATTGATCAATCCATTTATTTGCTGGATTAATTGATGTATCTTATTACATTTGCCATTACCGATAGGTAGACAAGTCATAGCTACGTACATACTAACAGTACCTGCCCCAGCTAGCTCAGACCAATTCCACATCTGGCCACATTTGGCTGGACAGGACTTGTGATATTCCTTTTGTTCAATGAAGTGAGAGAGACAGTTGAACTTGAAATATGTCCATCTGCTGGTCATGAACAAAAACTAAACACAAGTAATCAATGAAAACAGATCAATGCTATTATCTAATGATATCAAACTGAACAAAATCACACACAAAATCAGTCAAAGAAATGTAGTTTTTTCACAACTGTTCACAACATTCATCATATTCCGTCAAAATAATTGAAGAATCAGCTAGCTTGAGGAATCCTTTATTTAAATCTGTTTCAACATCAATATAGGTCACTATGCGTTTCATTACCGGCAGAGATGCGACACAAAATAAAAATAAAGAAAGAAAAAACAGCCAAAAGGCATCGTGATTCCTTCACGTATGTTCCTACTTGCCCACAGTGAACACGTTTATACTTTGGGAGATTTTGCCCGAGGCGGACTCAGTGCTATGTGGGGGTGTACCCCTCTCCCTTTTGAATCTCACACGAGAAAGGTAAGTGTACTTACTATATTACAGTTACTTTCTCGCTCAGACCTGCAGCTCAGGCCAACTTATGTTCGAGTGGCACATAATATCGTTCGCCAAAGTATATACAAATTGGACACATTTAAGAATTACACTGACAACATAATGACCGTCCCCGTGACTTAATCAACTTCGATATCATTTGCTCAATCGACAAACGGGGACGCCATTGCAACAACTCTCCCCTGTTCAGTTAGTATCAGTTTCACCAATAATTTCTTCTAAAAGAAAGAAGCCAAAAAGAGGAAATGCTCACTGACAAATAACAGTTTTTCACTTATCAAAGCCATGAGAAAGCCTATAAGGTGAGAGTTTTGCATTATTAGAGACTAAAGGATAGAACTTATCAATTAAGAAAGAAAGAAATGATTGTATTCATCAGCAGGAAGTTAATTAATTAAAGACAATTAGTAACGGGATCGCCGTCCGAAAAGATCCCAGATTTTGGGGAGCAAATATGTTTCAAGTCTTCTAAAGCCCAATCCTGCTCCGGACCTTGGTAATAAAACCAACTATGTCATCGACAGTAGCGGTAATCGTACTGTTAACACGTCTGACCAAATTGGGTCTCCTTGTTAACACCGTTCATTAGCCTTTTTGACAGCCCTATACAGGTCAAAATATGCCTTCAAAAGCAAAATTGATAGTTTTATAAACTCCACGTCGCTGTTTCTCCCAATTTTAATAACAGTATATAGGACTACTGTTCATGAGAACGAAGTTACTGCCCCGGTCATTACTTTTAATGACTGGAATCCAGGTCCCCATTGCGTTAATTATTTGATGCTTACGCCAGTGAGTTGTTCCATAACAACTCCCTGCTTACACATTGCTCTAATAGCTTCATCAGTAACGCCATTGAACCAAATATCCTCACCGAAGGTAGCATTATTTCCTTCCCATTGGAAAAGGGATACTGCTTTTCTTCTTCCCAAACCAAATAAATCTCATTGACAATAGAGGGATTTTAGTCTCCTTCCCGTTCTGGGCAAGTTCATCTGCTTCATTGACAAGGTGGAATTGCCAGGGTTGGGGCAGCTTGTGTTTACGTTTCCAATCTGATAAATTATTTGCTTGTCTACTTTTCTCCTTCATCATTATCCACACTAGCATGCTTCATATTTTGATAACCTGCAGGAGCTTGTCCTGACCTGGCACATGCAATATTTTGTAGTTATCATGTATACAAAGTTTTCAGATTGTGACTCCGTTGAACTCAAAACGACATTTCTTTTTTCACACCAACAATATGGTTTCTATATACTCTGAGGTTTACAAAATATTCGAGTGACTTTCAATACCCCCCCCCCCCCCCCCCCCCCACCTCCAAAAGCCAACATGGTTTTTATAATAACCAGGTGGGTAGACATACCACTTATTCAATTCGTACAATATGTACTTTAGCAGTTATTGTGTTTGCAAGTTAAAAGGGTTACAGTTTACATATCATAATGGATATCAAGTCATCCTTCACTTTTATACCGAAGGCAATGTGGATCTCGAAGTCACCAAAGTAAATCTAAGTAATAAACTGAAAGTTCATCAAAACGTTACTATTTAGGATTATCCTGCTTTCGCTATGAGGGTTCCAAAATCCAACACAAAGGAAGCAATGCACTGGCAGTAATTGTGAAAGGCTTGGAGGAATGTGAACAGAACACTTCGTTACAAAGAAATCAACCAACCCCTGCCGTTACGAAATGTATACTGCCTCCCTTCGTAGTCCGTTTAGTATACAATTCGATATAACCTGAAGACCAAATTGAGACAAGGTGAAAGACAAACGGGGTATAGCCTGCTACAAAATAATACAAATGACTATAGGTATATGGCGAAGGTCTTTCACAGCTATTCAAACTTTTAAACTTGGAGAATGTTTTCCTCAGATGACATTCAATGGTCCAGGTAGATTTGGAAAGTTGATAAATTTGAACACGTAAAACTTAATTGCAATCAATAAATAGTTGACCTTGAAATATTTGAACACATCGATAGGTCAACTTGCTGACCGTATATTTCGACTATTTGGCTCTCTCTGTGAGCTCTGCATGCTGATCATCATATAAATAGACATCTTTCATGTCTATCAGATTTCTAATCCCAATGAACAAATTTCAAACAGAATCCACACCACTGAGCTTATCGACTTGCACTCAAAATCCCTTCCTATATTGCTACTTCGCACGTTCTTCGTGCAGGAAACACAAACTCTTCTTCTCACCTAGCTACTTGAAGAATTTAACACCAAATTATACAAAACAACCTCGAGAACGACTGATTGATTGAAGACCTACTGAAATACAAAGTCGCAACAACTTACTTCCCAAATAACCAAAACCTTTCTGTCTTCAAAATTGTTACTACTTAAAGTCTCATTCCAATAGAAAATCCTTTCCTAAATGGGTCTAGCCCCGACTCCAGGTATACATATATAAAGAACAAAACAATTCCATTCCGACAAGTGTCTATTCTATAGGTCGAGGTCGAAAAGGGGTTAACTCCTTTTGATTTGACTTATCAGATTACTGCGATGCATTGTTTTAATTAACTTGGCTAAAAGTATTTAAATTTGACCTTGAGCTATGTTCAGTTACACACATGTTTGAAACCCTTTTCCCTTTTGAAAGAAATTTATGTTCATCTTTGTCCAGAGAAAATCTGAATATCTTGTTATGTAATTTTGGTGTAGCTCGCAAGATGCAGGTCTGCAAATGCTGGACATATTTACCGTTGTTTCTTTTATATGTTTGCAAAAGTCATTTGGGTCACAACGTTTGGAATGTAAGAACTCTATAGGAAAAAGAAGTATCTGAGATAACTCAATCACTGACGATGAAATTTTGTATTGTAGTTCTGCAATCATAGATATTGCACGTCAACTTTATAAAACCCAAATGAGATTCAATATTTGCCCATATATACATACATTTTTTCACATTTCAAATTTCCTCAACTATAGGGATGCAGTACTACATCATTCAACTAGAAAGTAACAATTTGGCTGAATCGATGAGATTCGTACAGTCAGAAAGTAGCAATGTGGACATTAAATAATCGTAACCTTCAATGTCACATCTGGGCTACCGTAACCTTTTTTAATACTGAAATTCTTCTATCGAAGACCCTAGACCACGGCCCCTGATTTCCGCCCACACCCTCATTTCTTGATAGCCTCCTAAGCCACTCCCTCAGCTGATTAATTCATCACAAAGGTCTTTTACCAAGCAAGCGCCGGTTTGTTAGGCTTGTTAAAGACGCGCTCGCGTACAAGAAACCGGCGGCGCTGTTTGTCACTCAACGAAAAAGTTTTGTGCCAGTCACAAAAACCCGGATGTTAATTAAAGTACACACGGGTATACTACAGTACTATACGAAGTTCTAAAGTTACAACGCTGTGCTGTGCGTGTGTTAGGGTTCCGACACCCATAATGTATCAATGCATTGAACAGTTGACGAACACAAGAAACAAAATATGAAACAGTCCCCATATTGCACAAGATCCGTTATATTGTGTGCAGGCTGAGCAGACGATGTATCGATATTTTATATGTCTTAAGTCTGTATTTAAGTCTGCATCATAAATATAGTTTACTGGCCAAGAGTAGGCTAACCGTCATGTTTGAGCCTGGAAGTTCCATTTGAATATTCACTCTAATCTTTTTCCCAAAATCCCAAGATGTTCTGAATCCATACCGTGGCCTATTGTAGGCTTGTTGAGTCGTAAACCTGTTATTTGCGTAAATATGTAATTCATGTGTTAATGTAATTCATGTGTTAATGTAACTCATGCGTTAATGTAACTCATGCGATGTAAATATGATGAAAAGCAAATTACGTTTCTGAAGTTTTGTGTTGTTATAGGTATAATCAGTATTCTACATCAAGTCGTTTGATAAGTTCACTCACCTTGTCGAGGATAGATTTCTCCGGCTAACCTCAACACTGTATTTAAAAAACATATCTGTATATATGTATCCTCACTGCATGCGATGTTCGTGCACAAATAATACTGGATGGTGCGAATTTATATATACTAATAGGCATACACAAATGGAAAGTCAATACTAGTATTTAACACAGTATTTATATATGTAGCACTGTTTATACAATATTAACTTTAGACTTTTCGGTGAGAGACAAGTATTCGTAACGGCTGCTGATCCATGAAATCCCAGTGTTTGGTTCGAAATCTATGAACTGTTACACTTGCAGACTATAAATAGACAAAATAAATAAGTCTGATTCATATGCCCGCAATTATATACACAGATGACAGAGAGATGGGAGGGTGTTTCAAGTGGGGTGGCGGGGGGGGGGGCTGACGGGCCGTCGGAATGCGCAATACTTTCACATCTTTTTTGATCCTTTTGTATGTATGGCGATTGTCAAGTACAGAAATATATGCCAAAAGAATGATTTTACTGAAATTTGCTATTTAGGAAGTTGTGGGGTGTTTTAAATGTACAGAAATGTCAAGTTAGGTCCCCCAAAAAATTCATTCCGGCTGGTTTTTGTCATGTTTCAGAGCTCACGCTGTATGATCAATCAAAGGTTAGGCCTAAAAATCAATTCCATATTATGCTAACATCAGAATCCTAAACAGTTGAATACCATACGTTAATGACAGAAATTTGTTTCCGAGCTCGGAGATGCTATTCGGAGCATCCTGAACAAAATTTGAAAACTGCCATTTTGCGCTCAGATTAGATGATAATTTTCAAGGTCTTTAAAGGTTTTGGTTGGGGTCAAAGGTCATTTGGAATCAGCAGAGCTGAAAACCTTTAAATCTTAGAAAGTTCTCTCCAGAACCGGAACATTCAGAGACACAACATGCCCCATAGAGTAATGTAACATAAATCTTTACACAATTCTGGAACAGGTCAACGGTCATTTGAGGTGAGCAAAGTTTCCACCGGAAACCCTTGAAACACAAAATGTCTCAAGATTCTTCAGGCAAACTATAGTGCTGTTTGAAGTTTGTCCAGTTACAAGTTAAGCCCAGTTAATAGTGCCTTTAGAATTGATAATACAGGATAATTCATGTTGACAGCCTACTTGAGCACATGCACTCGACCTAACACACATCAAGACCTGACATTAAGTTCACACTTCTCGTGAAATAAATTCACTTCAAAACATACCCATAATGTTGCACAAAATTTCATCTATGGACAACCAATACAGAAAAACCTCCTTCAACCCCTAACAGACCGGTCAAAATTGCACGAGTAGAGGGAAGTATGTTTAGGAATGTTGGTCATGGAAATTTCGAAAATTCAGACACAGTTAATTTATTGGTGCATGGGCGCAGATCAGTCTTGGATAATGGTGGGCTTACGGGTATTGTGGGCCGCGACGTAGAATCACCTACAAATTTGCAATGATCCACGGGAGATGCGATTAGATCGAACCAGGGGCGTCGTGTGAAAATAAATTTTGGGGGGCCCGTGAGCAGTTGATGACTATCTAAGCGGAGCGCCACCACGGGTTGGCGCGCAGCGTATAAGAAAATTTTTCGTCTGGCAGACACCTCAGATTGCAGGAAACGGCACTTCCCGTGCCTTATGGCAGTAAGCAACACCCCTAAAATTGATCAAAATTTCCGGCAATTTTTTATTTTGGGAAATATTCTCGAAGGAAGTGATCGCCATTTATTCCTCAGTTTACCACTTCCTCGTCTCCCAGAAGCGCCCAAAATTTAAGAAATCGAAACATTTTTGTGCTGGCTGATCCATGATCGCCGCCCATGCCCGTGAGAAGTGGTGACTGGGTGAAGAAAGAGCTATGCCGTTTGAAAACATGGGCAGAAAAAGCGAAAGTAGCGAAACCTAAGGTAAAACGTGCGATAATGAAGTGATTATTTTCCAGGTTAATTGTGACTGTATTTGAAATGATTATTATTATTATTCATTTTTTCGAAACTACCTATCAGATCATGAGGAAATTTTATCCTGGTGGACCTTTTAGCGAACTGATTGCAAGAAGTTCACATGGAGTCCCATAATCTCTGTTCACTACATTTATCTTAACTTTCCGAACTTTGTTACAGGCTTAGAAAAATTTGCCATTTTTTCATGGAAAATTGACTGACTTTGGCAAAGGTAACGGGTTGCACTTACTCTGGGACTACGTATATATAATATTGTTCAACGATGGCAGCGTTGATGGCACATTTGGTTCATTAGTTATCAACCAGTAATTATTTAACTTTTTCGTTTGACTGAATATCAACAACCATTGACCAAGCAGTCAACAGAAGCCCGATTTCTCGTAGGCCCTACAAGAAATTCAGTCGTGACACTGTTCGAAAACACTTTTTTTTTTAAATTATGACAAAATTTTATGACACCTTTGTCAAATTTTTTGGGGGGACCGTGCCCCCCCCCCGGGCCCCAATGGGCACGAGGCCACTGGGTCGAACATGATGTGTGACTGGTGACAATCTTCAAAAAGGTTATAGATGAAAAAATAATATTGGGAAAATACTTGGTTCTCAGGCAATAGTGAACATCTAGTTGGTCATTTTCAAGCCCGAGATGTGCCATTTCCGGTGATCTGGGGGGGGGGGGTGTAGAAACCAACAATTTTCTGTTACGCTGCGCACCAACTGATGGTGGCGCTCCGCTTAGATAGTAATTCGCGCGCCCGGGTTAGAAAATCCTGGATACGCCCCTGAAAGAAAACCGGCCTAAAAACCGACCCCCTGCCCCTTTCAAGTTGGTGAATGTACGCCCATATCAACCATGTATCTTAACTTGATGTATTAGTTTTTGGAAACAAACAAGACTGTGAAAATTGACACTTTAAACATTGTGATAGAAGAGAATGCCTCTACACACCAGGCATCCTATGATAGCCACATAAACCATTCTGAGGCTCAAACGGTCATGAAGACAAAATCGGCAAAGCCTCTCGACACACTGATTGAGCAATGTGCCCGGTATGCCTGAACGGTGCCCAAGCCTAACACAGTAAGCCTGGGTTTGTATTCTCGATTAGTGCAAGGTTGTGTGCCGATATGCTTGCACGGGTCTGATTGAAATGTTTGGCGGACCGTATCTGGCGTCTCTGGCGGCACATATCGAGTACCTATTCTCTACAATAAGGGAAAATTGGTTCTTTCTGAAATAGAGGGCGTTTAGAGCATTGCCCAGTGAGCTTTTTGAGGGTAAATTATCGCTCCACAAACCGCATCTGAAAGCGCCTGTCGGTTATATAAACACAGCATAAACGCAGGATCGTTTAATTACGTCAAATGAGTTTAAAGGGCAGTACAATTATATAGAATAATAATAATAGTAATAAATAGCGCCTAATACAAAAGTTTCAAACCGCTTACCAAAGGAAGAAGAAAAAAGAAACGCTTTAAGCTGTCTTTTGCAAATTTCAAGTGTGGGGGAGTCACGCACAAGGATCAGGAGTTCATTCCAAAGGGCAGGTGCAGCAACAGAAAGTGCAAGATCGCCATAGCGAGTCTTAGTTTGAGAATCTTGAATTTGATACGCTGCGAGACGGAAAGCCAATGCAATGAACGCAGAGCGGGAGTGATATGATCAGACTTTTTAGTGAGTATGATGAGGCGAGCAGCAGCGTTTTGAATTCTCTGAAGGGGAAAAATATAAGATGTTGTAAGTTAACATACAAGCTATTACAAAAATCAGTCGAGATGGGATGACGATTATAGTAAGTTATCCTGTGATCCTGTTAGAGAGATGTGTCGACTCAAAAGCATTTATGAAGTAATATAGGCATACATAATAATGATTCCCACTGCGGCTCCCACTCCTGCAAAGAATACCCTGTAAGGAAAATGTGTCGTTTTCAAAAGCATTTATGTAAAAGTGTTAACGGCGTGCCATGCATATCGTATTATTTCCGCGGTCTCAAACACTGACTTGAAAATTGTGTTAGAAAACAGTACCTACTTCAACATTCTCACCGCATGTCGACCTTCCTTTCGTAACATGGCCACCTTAGCAAGTTTCAGACTTTTAAATCACGGAGCTGGTAATCAATTGTGTTTGGTTCATGAATTAGCGAAATGTTTATGAACAAGTTTACAGTTTACACTTCAAATTTGTGCTTTGAATAATTGCTAGTGCTGGAAGTCGGATACGCCTAGTAATAAATCCCTACTTGCACTGTAGGTTTTCGCGGAATTGGTAGAGAACAGTAGGGGACTAGATTACACAAGGCCTATATATTGCTATTGCATGTGAAGGTGTGTGTGCTTTAGGGAGGGGGGGGGGTGGGTGGGGCAAATAACACAGTGACGGTCAAAATCTCAGTGAATCTTAGAATACCTCTCCACCGTCGGGAAAACATTTCAGTAAACGAGGATGAATACTTTCTTAGCCACAGTCAAGCTACATGACTATAGCCAAGCCATAATTAGGCATAGCCTTATCTTTGCTTTTAGTTTTATGTTGAGAATGATGCAACCATATGTGGGACAAGGCAAATTTTAAGGAATTTTTCTGGTTGTTCATTGGACAACCAGGTCGTAATGTTTGGTTGGCTTTACAATATATTTTGTCCAAAACAATGTTTCCAGAAAACAAAGAATGATCAATGAATATGTACATTTTTAGGATACTAGCAGAGATATGTAGGTTTGGAGAAAAGAACACCAGCTTTGGGTCAGTAAAAGTCTCCTTCGAGAAGATTATAGGTTTATCATTATTTTGGTTTTATTTCAGGAGGGATGGAAGGTGATACAAATTTATCATGTTACTTAGGCCTTGGCTAGTTGGTTTTCTTGCAATGCAATCTGAATTTGATGTAAACAATTCAAAGCTGATTTTGGTGATTCGTACAGAAATTTGGTGGTCTCGGATGACCATTAAAAATGTCCAGCTGGAGTATTCTTAAAAGTCCATAAAAAAGTCCTCAGAGCTTCCATTCTGGAGTGGAGGCATAGTCACTGCACAGGGTAATAGAGCCTGTTAAGTGTATTATATCATGAAAATATTTTAGTCCAATAAGCCTCCATTCTGGGATGGAGCCTCAGTCGTGGTGGGGGATGAAAGTTTCATGTTGAGAATGACACCATGTTGTGTGGAAGTTTGCAGTAAAATGGCAAAGTTTTACTGAACCTCCAAATGGGGTGGAGGTGCAGTTGCAGCACTTGGTGATATTGCCTTAAAACAGATTATTTCATTCAAATGTTATGATGTGATGACAACGTAATGTTTGGCTGCATGTATTGAGAATAAAACATATCACAAATAATTTGGAAATGGAAAGTGTCAAAAGTGATAACTTTTGGGATGTACAGTACTTGGTTGGATAATGTAAGTCTAAAGATGTGTTGCATTTTGGGGAAATTGCATGGCTTCACTTCTTTTACCCTCTAGAAATGCATTGTTGCCATGTATTGTTGGTTTGACAAAATTCTCCATCTACAGTATACCTTTTTTTTTTGACAGGGCTCAGGAAGTTTAGCTTTCCCCAAGCGGTGAAAGATGCCACACATTTGGTTAGTGTCATTTATTCTGCTATTTAGATCCACAAACTTTA
The DNA here is from genome assembly GCA_000934455.1 of Apostichopus parvimensis. Classification (NCBI taxonomy): domain Eukaryota; kingdom Metazoa; phylum Echinodermata; class Holothuroidea; order Aspidochirotida; family Stichopodidae; genus Apostichopus; species Apostichopus parvimensis. The sequence continues at coordinate 107,340 of KN884551.1, forward strand.
AGGCCTATACAGTGCAAATTATAATTTGACACAGTTTGTGAAAGTGATCACGGTTTGATTGGGTAGAGGCGTTAATGCACCCCCAGTTGCTCTATTGTGCAACTACTGTCTTCTTGTGACAAGAATCATACTGCAGATGAAACATGAAAACTAAAAGCATTCTTGAGAAATACTTCAGTATACTGTACATAAATAGGCTTCCAGATTTTGGCAAATATCAATATTCTCTTGAATGTTTCAAAGCTTACTCTAGTCAAACCTGTGTTTGTCAGCACCTTTATATCCCATAAGCATAAAAAGAAAGGGGAAAGGGGGTTGTTTTGCACCCACTTTTCTAAATAGAGATGCACTGCATTGCTGGATCTTTCAGCTGGAAGCATTCAACAGAGTGCTAGGCAATCAGATATATGATCAATGTTGAGCTGGCAAATACAGTATGTCGTAATCTGTCAAAGTTTGTTGCAAATCCCAAAATCTCAACAGTTCATTTGAAAATTTCATCAGTAAAGGCCACATTTTGTGGTGATGTTCTTTCTTTCAATATTTACTTAGTGCAATGTGCAATGTTTTGAGATTAAATAGTTGCCATTTCAATGTAAGAAGTGTACCTCCTCCTCATATTTCAACTTGTTCCTCAAAATCAAGAGACCATTTTATCAGGAAAAATGTGAAACTTTTGAGACTGCCTTCCAACTTTGTGATAACATTCAAAAAAAATTATTTTTGTTACATCAAAATCTTGGATTTTATTAAGTTTGTAGTCTTGTATTTATGTTGTATACCTTGTGCCCAAATTTATACATTTTATCTAAGAATGTCTCGCAAGATTCGATCTGAAAATGTTGACTATCTTTGACTGTAACAAACTGGTAGAAGTTATTTGTGAAATAAACTCAGTTTTGTGGAAAACAGTTTGTCATTTGGCCCAAAATGAGTTTTGACTTGTGACTTATTATTGAAGAAAATTGACTCAACTATCAGCGTTGCACTTCAGTGATAATATTAAAGACTCTAGTTGTCAGTAGAATAAGCTCTGAATCGGTACATTGTTTATTTTTTTAATGTCTCTTATTTGCTATTCTCACCTCCTGTAGAGACAAGCCTTATTGCAATCACAGATATGCACTCTCAAGACTTCAGCATGTGTTTTTGCAGAGTCCAAATCCAAAACCAGCTTCAAAAGGACTAAACCACATCTGAATATTGGAACCATTGGACATGTGGACCATGGAAAGACAACTTTAACGGCAGCTATTACCAAAGGTAATATTCTTAGTGGAGAATACCAGGATAGCTATAGTAAATTTCATTTGATTTTGAATGGGTGGCTCTGATGTTTTGCTAGATGTGATGGCAGAGCTCTAAGAGGCAGTATCTGAGGTTTTGTTTTGTTTCGTTATAAACTTTGGGTAGAGTGTTTAAGTTGAGATAGTTTCCAAGAATTGTTCCCAAGTCACAGCTAATTTGAATGGTGGTTAAAGCACCCTATGGATGACTGTTACATCAGACACACCTGTTGAGATAATCTGTATGGTATTCATATTGATGTCAAGGAGCAATGAAATTTGGTACGCCATCAATTCTGGCTACAGTTGGAAGTAGTCATTTAAATTTAAATTGTTAACTTGAAAGATGATGACTCTACATTAGAGATAAAGAGAGAGAAAAAGAAGGATAAGCGTGCGGGCTCTGGAGGTAAGCAAACATTTAGTTTGACAATTGTGCCTGATGTGATAGCCCTTTTGGAATTTGTTAACTTTATAGAGAGGTTAAAAAGTAGATACACAAAGTTAGCATTTGAAATGTATTACTGTGTAGTCCAATTTGATCAGGAATCTCTTATATTGTTGAAGTTCTGTACTTTTGTGCTAACAATTAGAGTACAGGATGTCAGGCCACTGACATGGTGGATTTGGGATATGTATAATTGTTGCATACATTGTTCTTTTTACAACTTGTTTCTGTGTACATTGGGCACAGGTTTTGAAACTTTAAGGCTGATGGGTTTCTAAGATCAAGATAACCACAATTGATATTTTCACTGCCTCTGGTGTTAAACATGTCAAACATTACTGATCATATCACCTGAATTTATTTCTTGAACACGATGAAGTATTGTCTGCAGCTGGAGGAGCCAAATTTCATAAATACGATGAGATTGACAAAGCACCAGAAGAGAGGAAAAGAGGTATCACCATCAACGCTGCGCACGTGGAGTACGAGACGGAGAAACGTCACTATGCCCACACAGACTGCCCTGGTCATGCAGATTACATTAAGGTTTGCTAACCTTTTATCTACTTTAGAAATTAGAGCCAGCATCATCCCATTTACAGCATTTAAAAGTAGAGGGTTTCTACATAGTAATCATAGGGTAGTGCACAAATTACAAAGCAACACTTGACTAAGGCATGTATTCCTCTGATTTACAGGTTGAGAAACAATGATATTTGAAACTTACCACAAGCCCCACCCCATCCCCCTTCCCCACCCCAAATGTTTACCACTAGCCCCCAAAATTTACAGCAGTACAAAACATGGCTGTGATGTCATGAATTCACTTTTCAAGACAAATTACTTCAAGAACCTCTATTGCTGAATCCTGTTTCCATATAAACGGTTCATAGCCATTATATTGAAACAATATTTCAGACATCAGACCATTTTCTTACATAAAGGAGTTTCACTAATACTCCTTAAGTTTTGAGACATTAAAGGGAGCATGTAGAAGTCAATGGAAGTATAGTTAAATAGATGTCAGAGCTTACTCACCTTGACTTCAACTTATTTACTCCTAATCTGTGAATGAATCAACTTCTGCATAGAGAGTGGAGCAAAACAAATCAAGCTTCAATGGTCTCTTGAGTATTTGGGAGTTTCATTTCAACACCCATAAGGTTGACTAATTAGGCGTTTGTACAGTGTAGTATGGGTTACTTGATTACTACAGGCAATAACACTCTTTAACATTGTTATTTTAACACTAATTCTTTATTGACTCCTCAATATCATAAATCTTCTTGGCAATCAGTGTACTGAAATTTGATTCCTGTATGTATGTTTGTATGTGGAATGTTGTTTCTGTTTCTTGTTTTGGTTCAACCAAATGTTTGTTGAGCTGTAGTTTCTTTATGAGAAATGGAGATAGAGGCAAGGAGTTGCATGTTCTTGTGCGTTTAATATTGTGGGTTGGTGCAAAAAGATGCGGTAGTCATTGCATGTAGTGATCATGGAGGATGTCAATTTGTAGTTGGAGGTGTTTTCATGGTGGCTACAGAGGCAGGTAAACTCACCATGGAGTAGTCATAAAGGAACTGTTGTGTTTCATCACCATGTTTTATCCCACTTCCAAGTGATTCCTTTAAGTGACTAGAGCATTGCTACATTATTTATGAGTGCTATAAAGGATCTCATCTCCTCCAAACCTGTAAACACAACAAGCAGCTAAAACTGACAGAGGTACAGATATTTGGGAATGCTTCCTGTTCTTTATATGAAATTATTCTTTTTGACTATAGAACATGATTACTGGTGCAGCACAGATGGAAGGAGCCATATTGGTTGTTGCCGCCACAGATGGCCAAATGCCTCAAACTAGAGAACATTTACTTCTTACTAAACAGGTTTGTTTGTAGATCTCGCCATTCTCCCCCTTCCCTTCACCCCTCATTAGTATTGTTTCATGCCCTGTCAGTGGTAATATGTAACATTAAAGTAGTCATGTGTAAAATCAACCAGCCACAAATGCTTAGCAGTTCAGAATACATTTCAGATTGAATGGGTCATTTCTATCTCCTCATTTTTTCATTTCAATCAATTTTGCTTCTACTCAATTTTATAGTTTTGTGTCAAAGTTTATGGCAGTTGTTGACTTATAAGATTACCATATAGTACCTTTACCTCCAGGATAATATCTACATCTAATGCCCTATTGTACAATGTGAAGTCGATCTAATGATCAATTCAATTTTGGTTGATAGTAGACGATGAAACTATTTGTGTCAATTGTTTTGTTCTGTACTTTAAAGCAGTAGTTTGCATTGAAAGTTCCATTTTCACTGTTATGCTAGGGTCCCTTCAGACTTATGTAGTCGGCACAAGGAGTAATGAAGACTTAGACAGGCGTAAAACTTCAAAGGTTAACAATGTCCAAAGGAAACATGAATTACCTTGGCTGGCATAAAGTTATCTGTGTTGGCTTGTTAAGTTAATAACTCACAGCTAAGGTACAGCCAAATAATTGCATCCACAAAGATCTCTTTGTTCGGTTGAGGTTCTCCAAGTAGGTACAAATACTTCATGCCTTGGATACATGTGTGATGCAGTCTAAGAACCAGTACAGAATCGTTATCCCAACTTATTACACAACTTTGCTTTTGATAGTTATTGTGGTATTGTAAGTCACTAGGAATCATGGATTGCCAAAAAATTAAAAACGGCTACTCAACATCAATAAGAAATTTGCAAATGACCTAAGTGTAAAAACACAAAACTCTGTTTTTTTTTTATTTTAGCAGGGCTGGCAAGAAATGAAAATTTGGTTAATATCCTTTTCTATTAACTATTGAGATAAAATATTGATACAAAATATCTTTTTTATGTTAGACCTTCCAAAACAAATACTGCTGTAACATAAACATTGTGATTCAAAACTTGAATGTGGCTCTGAGTCAGTGGAGAGATAGAAGGTGAAAACTTGATAAGGCGTGCCCTGTTTGATTCCCAGAAAGGGATCCTTCAGGCAATGTGCTATAAAGGTTTGATTCCTTTATATCTTATTTCTTTCTTTGTGACACTGGGTTTTAATTCTGCCATTTCAAAGCACCTATCAAGAATGACCCTGCCAGATATTTTAACTTCTAAGTCTTTTTTCCCTTACAACACTAATAGTGGTTGTCCTTTACTATTTGTTTGAAGTAGTTCCTTGTCAATACGTTGGCTGACTCGTTAATATTAATATGCTTGTTTTGTCTGACCCTATAGATTGGTGTTGATAAAATTGTGGTTTTCATAAACAAAGCAGATGCTGTTGATCAAGAAGTTTTAGAGCTTGTGGAGTTAGAAATGAGAGAAGTGCTAACAGAATTTGGATTTGATGGAGACAACACCCCGATCATAATTGGTTCTGCATTACAAGCATTAGAGGTGAGTGTGTCATGTGAGAGGCAGAGAGCAGAGGTACAGTATGGAGCTTTTGTAAATAAAACCAAATGATGTTTTTTCGTGGTTGTTTTCTGATTACCCGGGATTCCCTGATTGGATCGTTTATTCCTCCATGGTTTCTTTTGATGTGTGGTAAAGTAAACCTCAACACATGTGTCTTGTGTAGTTTGGGGATATGATGTAAAGCCATTGGAGCTCAGCAGAGTAGGTAGTACGAAAATCTACTAAGAGCTATATCTAATGACTTCTATGAAGGACAGTTTGTTTTAACAGTGGTAAATGACATGGAAGAAGTCAGCAACATTGGAAAGAGTTCAAAGGTCAGATAAGGTCAGTAGAGGGCAAAGTAGGCATACCTTGTAAAACATGATATCTCAAGTAGGGAAAGGATGCCATACCACGTACAAGGCATGTGCCTTCCCATTGATGAGCACAAACACCCTACAAAGACATTTGACATTTTTAATAGATTGTGGGGGTCTTATTTTGGTATGTGAAATGAAACTGCAGTAGTCCAGGTAACAATCAGCATTGTTGCGACCTTTGATCCGATTCCGTTGAAACTTCACCACCTTTAATGCTGATAGCTTTGTCTGTAATTCTTTGGTTCTTCCTTATAGCCACCCGGTAACATCACTTGATAACTGTCTTTCTGGTTTCTCTGAGACAGAAAATTTATTTTTGGCTGATAAAGAGGAACATATTCTTAGCATCTTTCCAAAATTACCTATTTATCACATTTGAGTTACCAACAATTGAAGTTGACATATGTGAACTTGTACTAATAAAATAGTTTTTGGGGAGTAAATTGTTTGGGGGGGGGGGGGGGGGAGTGGGAGGTGGAGTGTGGTGTATGGGCATGTACCACATCCACACCCACTGCATCTCATCATGAGGGGTGTAGGGCTGGAGGATTGGCATAATTCTGTCCAGGCTGGTTGTAACAAGGCAGACTGACAGTTTTAGTCAACTGACAATGGTAATTGGAAGGAACATGCAAAGATACTGTGTTATACCATGCAAAGTAATGTTCAATCAATATTTCAGTCTGCAAGTATTGTCAACACTTACTATTGTATCTGTTTGGTTTGCAATGTGTCTGTTTCTTTCGCAATGTGTCTGCTCCTTTAGCAATGTGTCTGTTTCCATAGTAATGTTTCTGTTTTGTTTGCAATGTGTCTGTTTCTTTAGCAATGTGTCTAGTTATTTAGTAATGTGCCTGTTCTTTAACAATGTGTCTGTTTCTCTAGAAATGTGTCTGTTTTGTGAGCAAAGTGTCTGTTTCTCTAGCACATGTCTGTTTTTTTAGTACATGTCTGTTTCTCTAGCACATGCCTGTTTCAGTAGCAATATGTCTAGTTTTTTAGCAATGTGTCTTTCATTAGTATTGTGTCTGTTTCTTAAGAAATGTTTCTATTCCATTTAGCAAAGTGTCTGTTTCTCTAGCACATGTCTGTTTTTTTAGTACATGTCTGTTTCAGTAGCAATACGTCTAGTTATTTAGCAAGGTGTCTTTCATTAGTAATGTGTCTGCTTCTTTGTTAATGTATTTGATTCTTTATAGGGTAAAGACAGTAAGACTGGAGTTGATAGTATCTATCAATTACTTGGGGCAGTTGATGAATGGATACCTCTTCCAGTTAGAGACTTAGACAAAGACTTCATGATGGCCCTCGAAGCTTCATACACCATACAAGGTTTGTACATTACAGCATACAAGGTTTGTACATTACACCATACAAGGTTTGTACATTACAGCATACAAGGTTTGTACATTACACCATACAAGGTTTGTACATTACACCATACAAGGTTTGTACATTACACCATACAAGGTTTATACATAACCTCTCACTTCTCTTAAACATGACGTGGTGTTGCTTTTTTTCTTTTTCTTTTTGAATTGTGCAACATGTAAGTTATAATCCTGTGCTATTAAAGGACATTGCAAATATCTTAATAAATGTGTTTTGTCACGTTTGATGCGAACAAATGATATTGTTTCCTCTTCCACAGGTAGAGGAACAGTCGTCTCTGGTCGAGTGGAACGTGGCAAAGTAAAGAAAAATGAAGAGGTGGAGTTGGTTGGCCATGGGCGTAAAATGAAAACTGTTGTTACAGGTACAGTAAACAATGTATTGTATATGCTCATTGCTCATTTGCCCTTCATCAAGCAATTGATGCCCCAAATTCTAAGAATGGTGTCCGCCTACTGTCAGGTAAGGTACACAAATAGTAAAATTTAATATTTTAACCCCTTGTTGTTATATACATCTATTGATGCCCTAAAATCCCATCCTAGGTAGAGTAATCACATTTTTTTCATACCATTGTATAGATGATGTAGAGGTGTACCATTGTAGAGCTCATGAATACCAAACTTACTCAACTGACTTATGTCAAACTTGTTAATGCAAGCAGTGGAGGCACCAGCAATTCCAAAGTGGGTAGTCAGTGGGTAATCAACAAAAGCAGCAACTTGCTTTGTACTTACAATTGTACACTGTTATTGACTGGAAGTGTAGGGCCACAAAAGCCACAGCACCCTTAGATAGTTCTTGTTAGCCTGTTTAGCAAGTTTTTAGTGAAAAATACATGTCAGAAAAGTATTACTTATATTTCTGTGGAATGTATCTCATGGGCCTATCTGGAGTCCAGGGGAAAAAGGCCCTGGAAGCTCAAGGGTTTTCAGATATTCCCTGTTCTCTCATAGCAAGTTTAGAGCACAAAATATATGTGAGAGACAACAATTCAATTACTATGGACTTTTTACAAAGCCTTGGTGGGGGTCCAGGGGACGAAACAAATATGTTACACGGGAGAGTCATTTTTTTAGGGGGGGCGACGGAAGCATCACAATTTGGTGAGGCTCCTTGGTGCCATCACTGAATGCAAGTACATTTGTAACTTCAGTCAGCTTCTTTAACTTGTTAAACAAATGCTTGATCAATTGTACTGTGTGTATCTCATAGATACGGCATGAAGGCGTCACTATCATTAATTATGTCCTTTAAAAGGTCTTGAAATGTTCCACAAAATGTTGGATGAAGGCCAAGCAGGGGATCAACTAGGGGCACTCTTGAGAAATGTGAAGAGAGATGACACAAGACGAGGTATGGTGATGTGCAAACCGGGATCTCTTGACCTGCATAACCACGTTGAAGCGCAGGTATGTGTATCTTGAAGAGAAACCCCAGGAATGGTATATGAAGATGTAAACATCAACGGTTAATGGCAGTGTAGCTCACTTTCATGCTCCTTTATCAATCCCATTCAACTCCTGTTAAATTCATAGTCTACAAATCCTGTGGTAAATTTACCACCCACCCATGCCACTTCCAAAAATCTCCTAGCTTCACCTATACCCCTTGAAGTCAAGCACTCTTCCATTTCTATCTCATATGAAGGAACTCCTGCATTGGACGTTTGACTTTCAAATTCCCATCAGCGACCCTTCTCATTAAAACGACGGAAGATTTGATATGATATAACTTTACTGCTTGCAATGCATGTTGGGAATTGTATTATAGATAACATATTGGAAATTGAAATGTGATTGATTGATGACCAAGACATAACTAGACTTTAAAGGCCATTTATCCACAGAGTAGTGTGGAGAAGCAACAATTACCACGTACTTGATTTCATTCTCAACAAAATAGGTTTACATTCTTGCGAAGGATGAAGGGGGTCGCCATAAACCATTCACCAGTAATTTTTCGCCTCAGATGTACTCGTACACATGGGATATGGCAGCTAAAATTGAGCTGATTGGAGGCAAAGAAATGGTTATGCCAGGTGAGATGTCTCAACTTTTATATTTTATAGCCTATTCTTTGATTAGATTCAAGTCAAATGTGCTTGTTTGACTTTGAATGTGAAAATAGTTAGCAGAGGTGAAATTTATTTATGAACTGTCTCTCAAAAGAAATATTCACACAGGTAGACAGTCTGTCATCAACTGAAGAAAAGAAAACCCTACAAAAACACCGCTTGAGTCTTTTAATGAATAGTAAAGTTATTTAATTGTAACACGATGTCATCTTGTTTCTTGTATTGATCATTCTTAATTGTTCCTTAGTCACAAATGTAAGACTGTACTTATACAACAATGAAGACAGTTTCAATGCTTTGTGTCCTACTCTCATCTGGAAATAACATTTGAATCGGAACAAATCTAGCTTTATTTTTCCGAGAGATCCATAAATATTCCCTTTTGACTTCATCCCCAGGTGAAGATGCAACCCTGAATCTCCAGTTACTGAAGCCAATGGTTTGTGAGAAAGGCCAGCGGTTCACACTGAGAGACGGCAAATTAACCCTTGGCACTGGTGTGATTACAAAGATATTACCAGACGTCACTGATGAGGACGAAAAATAAAATAAACTAAAGCAATATTAAATAAACAGTGGAAGAGACGTCCCTGAAGTCTCTGTAGATTACTGGGGTTTTTAATGGATTTTGACTGTTTCCAAGGATGATTTTCACAGCTTGAAATAGGAAAACTAGGTATTAAATAGTGCCTGTAGGTGATCCTTGTGACCAAGGACTATGATTTATATCCATACACCAGTTTGCTACTTGGTATAAACTTTCTGAATAAATTAAAATAAGAAGATCATTGTTTGCCTACTTTCAAACTTTCCTCTGTTTTCACATAATACATGATTGTCAAGTAACTTTTCTACATCAATAACAGACAGTGGACTAATGTTGTGAGCTGATCATTTGGCTTTGGTAGGTATCCATGTGTGTAATAATACTCTTCATTGAGTAGTACTTGGTAGTAGTACATAGAGAGTAACCATAGCCATTTCAATGTTACCAGCATCCACTTCCCAGTATCAGTTGTGACAAGGCTTAGAATTCATGTGTATAGTGAAAAGAAACCTCTCTTTGGGAAATGGATCATAGTGTTCCTTTACAAATTCATGATATGAATCATAAATATAGGAAATTCAAATTATGTAAGCTTTTTCTGCTCTTTATGTTCTGTACTAGCGATAACTTCATCAGTGACAAATACCATGATAATATTGATTTAATCCTTAGTTTTGATCCCCTTGTGATACCTTTGTACTTCACAGATAACCTTCAGAATGCTTTCCTAAAGTACCTTGGTAATATAGTTTTTCATTGCGATTGCTATGAAGGTATCTTTCTCAATATATTGCTTTGATTCCTTGGAACTCCATCTGTACATAGTTTGTCATAATTACATGTGATATCTTGGTACTCCTCAGTGTGATTGTCTGTGATACCTCGGTGGTGATGCAATTGCTTGTATATCATGAGCATATTTCTCTAAGTAACTGAACAGCCAGAAGCTGACTGAGTTGGGTATATTTCTCGTTAGACTTGATAGCAGTACCTTGGTACCTATCCAAGTATCTTTCTCATTCTTTGTTTATTTTTATTTCTTGGCTCAATACTACTGTAGTAGATTCATCATTCCTTCATAGATGTACCTCTCATTGTGGTTGTTGTGATGTATTTGTACTTCATAGATATCACCATTAGCAT
>KN884552.1:8739-28703 GCA_000934455.1 Apostichopus parvimensis
ATCCCATAGCAAAAATCCATTCAACTATGCTCTGTCTGTTTCATGCAGTAAAAACTGTTACTTCTCTAAATGATGAACAATGTTGTTCATGTAGTCTGTCAGTTATGGCACATGATTCAAATGCACAGGCTCTTTAGTGCATAAGCAGTTTGCTGACAGTTTAATTTTCAGCTGCCCTGTTACTGTATCCCTTCGGGTGATTCTCCTTATCCACTTTGTTTTTGTACTTGTATTTTTATGTTTCAGTTTTTTATTTTCTTCTTGTCATTTACTCATCCCGCTGTGTTCACCATGTCTCAGAAAATTGATGCAGATATCCCAGCGATATTCTTTCGATCTTTGCAACTACAGGTTCTACTCTCTCTCCCGCATTATTTCCAAAGGTTTACAGAATATACACATCAATCCCAACTAGGAACTCTCCCTCCAGGACTCCAGAGAGAGTGGAACGGAGTCCTACACGGCACCTTTATCCGTCTCATCAATATCCTCACTGAACACTGCCAATCGTCCTTAGATAGCCTCAACGATGATATCCTGAGACTGAAGCATGAATTGCAGTCATGCTGCACCGTTGATGAATGGATTCAATACAATAACGAAGTTAAATTTTGTTTGTCTCAGCAGAACATTGAACTCACAGAATTAAGAAAATGAGTGACCTTCTAAAAGACGCAAACATACCACCTGCAACCGTTTTATAAGGCCGCTGCCTCCACCTGAGTCTCAACCACCACCATCAACTGCTATTGTTAACTTATCTTCTTCTACTCTTCTTCTAATCTACCATTGCCTTGACTTGATATCACATGAAATGAGTGGTAGTATCCCCGGATCTAGAACTTACATCTGGACATCTCAGTTGGTAGCTGATCAAAGAATTTGCAGACTTGTATTCACTGGGTCAAAAACTGTCTAAGCTAACAAGAAAAGCTAACATGTTTTATAAGGGTATGTGCCACATGTAGAAGTTTACTAATTAGACATATGTGTATGTTTATTTAGCTCAATTAATTCTTCGAGTGGGTGCATGTATGATCAAATTTGTTTTGAGTAATTGTCTCGTGTATTTTTATATTTTACAGATACCCCCAGAGTCACTTTGCAGTAGTGAGGTAGACCATGGAAGTTAGATACCCACAGAGTCACACTGTGGTAGTGAGGAACACAATGGAAGTCAGATACCACCAGAGTCACACTGTGGTAGTGAGGAACACAATGGAAGTCAGGTACCACCAGAGTCACATCGTGGTAGTGTGGAAAACAATGGAGGAGACAATGGAAGTCAGATACCTCCAGAGTCACATCGTGGTAGTGTGGAAAACAATGGAGAAGACAATGGAAGTCAGATACCCACAGAGTTACTCTGTGGTAGTGAGGAACACAATGGATGTCAGATACCACCAGAGTCACACTGTGGTAGTGAGGAAGACAATGGAGAAGACAATGGGAGTCAGATACCTCCAGAGTCACACTGTGGTAGTGTGGACAACAATGGAGAAGACAATGGAAGTCAGATACCTCCAGAGTCACACTGTGGTAGTGTGGAAAACAATGGAGAAGACAATGGAAGTCAGATACCTCCAGAGTCACATCGTGGTAGTGTTGACAACAATGGAGAAGACAATGGAAGTCAGATACCTCCAGAGTCACACTGTGGTAGTGTGGAAAACAATGGAGAAGACAATGGAAGTCAGATACCTCCAGAGTCACATCGTGGTAGTGTAGAAAACAATGGAAGTCAGATACCTCCAGAGTCACACTGTGGTAGTGTGGAATACAATGGAGAAGACAATAGAAGTCAGATACCTCCAGAGTCACATCGTGGTAGTGTGGAAAACAATGGAGAAGACAATGGGAGTCAGATACCTCCAGAGTCACACTGTGGTAGTGTGGAAAACAATGGAGAAGACAATGGAAGTCAGATACCTCCAGAGTCACATCGTGGTAGTGTTGACAACAATGGAGAAGACAATGGAAGTCAGATACCCACAGAGTCACACTGTGGTAGTGTGGAAAACAATGGGGAAGACTATGGAAGTCAGATACCTCCAGAGTCACATCGTGGTAGTGTGGACAACAGTGGAGAAGACAATGGAAGTCAGATACCCACAGAGTCACACTGTGGTAGTGTTGAAAACAATGGGGAAGACAATGGAAGTCAGATACCTCCAGATTCACATCGTGGTAGTGTGGAAAACAATGGAGAAGACAATGGGAGTCAGATACCTCCAGAGTCACATCGTGGTAGTGAGGAAGACGATGGAGAAGACAATGGAAGTCAGATACCTCCAGAGTCACATCGTGGTAGTGTGGAAAACATTGGAGAAGACAATGGGAGTCAGATACCTCCAGAGTCACATCGTGGTATTGTGGAAAACAATGGAGGAGACAATGGGAGTCAGATACCTCCAGAGTCACATCGTGGTAGTGTGGAAAACAATGGAGGAGACAATGGAAGTCAGATACCTCCAGAGTCACATCGTGTTAGTGTGGAAAAAAATGGAGGAGACAATGGGAGTCAGATACCTCCAGAGTCACATCGTGGTAGTGTGGAAAACAATGGAGAAGATAATGGGAGTCAGATACCTCCAGAGTCACATCGTGGTAGTGTGGAAAACAATGGAGAAGACAATGTAAGTCAGATACCTCCAGAGTCACATCGTGGTAGTGTGGAAAACAATGGAAGTCAAATACCTCCAGAGTCACACTGTGGTAGTGTGGAAAACAATGGAGAAGACAATGGGAGTCAGATACCTCCAGAGTCACATCGTGGTAGTGTGGAAAACAATGGAGAAGACAAAGGAAGTCAGATACCTCCAGAGTAACATCGTCGTAGTGTGGAAAACAATGGAGAAGACCATAGAAGTCAGATACCCACAGAATCACACTGTGGTAGTGTGGAAAACAATGGAGAAGACAACGGGAGTCAGATACCTCCAGAGTCACATCGTGGTAGTGTGGAAAACAATGGAGAAGATAATGGGAGTCAGATACCTCCAGAGTAACATCGTGGTAGTGTGGGGAAAACAATGGAGGAGACAATGGAAGTCAGATACCTCCAGAGTCACATCGTGGTAGTGAGGAAGACGATGGAAGGTATGCTGTAGCTGTCTTGGTGTTTATATTTGATATCCACTATTAAGTTAAATAGTTATCTAGCACATCTATCTGTTTTAGTACTTTCAGAAATCAAAGAAAACATACTTTAGAGTTAACATTCACAATTTGAGAAGATGTCCTGCTCAAAGTCAATCAAAATGAGTCAAAATCTATTCAATCAATTATTATAATTAGGTCTTGAACATAACTTACTTTATTCACGGTGGTACACGGCATGATGGAATCAAATCTAGTTTCCTCCCTGCGTTTTAAGTTTTAGATTTCTTTTCAAATCTAAAATTGTATGTTAAAAACATTTCTAATTACCTAATTCTGGCTCTTTTACCAATTGACGAATTTCTGGACGAGTCGAGCCCACGCCTGCTACATGCTATAGTTCAGCCATATCCATGCCATGTATAGTCATTCCAATCCTCAGAAAAACCCATATTTATATCTAGAAACATTATCCAAACCCTTTTCTACTTTCTGGAATCAAACAAAAGTTTCGAAGTTAATTCAATTAATAAATGATCCCAGATTGAAGTACTTTGACTATGTTTATCTCATCATATAACGTCACGGTTATGTACATATACTTATTTCGTTTTTCAATATCCAATATTCAAATCTGAGAAGCACCTATATTCATTTCCATAAAATTGTTCCATATTCGTTTCTACTTTCTGGAATCAAAATGAAACACACTTTCGAATTAACTTGCCCAATTTGAGAAACGTTTCCATACAAGTTGGAAAAAAATCAAGCCTTGGTATTCTGTACATTGTTCTGTTAGAATCACACTGCAAGTCTACATACATTTTTCTGTAATATATTCAAATCTGAGAAGCACCAGTATTTATTTCCAGAAAATTTCCCAAATCCTTTTCTATTTTCAGGAATAAAACAGTTTTTCGAGCCTTCATGCCAGATTTGAGAAAACTTTCTTATAATACCATTTCAAATTGAGAAAAAGTATTCGTTTATATATTGCATCATTTGAAAAACTCCTTCCCCCTTTATCCCTCTATAGCTTTGTGCTTTTATGATAAGGCCTCGCCTCGAGCAAATGTTTAAGTTTCTAGTTGAAATATTACTGAAAATGTTCATATATTGACCCATTTGAAACTCCAAAATTAGGCACCTCCTCTTTAACCTCTATCCCCGGTATTGCGAAATGCGTATTTAGTTCAGGTGTCCATAACCCATGTCTGATGATTCGCTTCCCCCCCCCCCCCTCCTCCTTGACAAATGTTTGGCTATGCGACTGCATGACTACCGCTACGCCCATAACCTGGCCACAATAGAAACCCTTAGAGGTGTGCACTCTATAAATGTACTGTTTTGTGGTTGGTGTTCACCAAGGAACTCTGCCATGCCCCTACCGTGGGATTTGGTAACATGACCAAAATGTAAACCTTTGAACTTCGAACATTTAAAAAAAAAAAAAATTTTTAAATTAAAAAAAAATTTAAACTAAAAATTTTAAAATTTAAAATTTGCAGCAAGCAAAAACTTGCAGTAATTACGCTGCCACCTGTAACACATGCTAACGTGTTAAGAACACAGCGCAGTAGTTACTGATGCAAGGTTGTGGAACATGAACAGTAGTTACTGTGTGAGTATTGGCTGATTTATCAGCCGTAATAGTTGAAATGTCATGTCGCATTTCTGTACCATTCTGATCTATCATGCTGTTTACTTAGTTTTTAATGTCTTAAAGTTTCCTTTCTTAGCATTCCGTGACCCACATCTTTACTGCGTTTTTCTTTTAAATATTAATTGCTAAATGCTTTTTTTTTATACTTACTTATAGTTTTATTACAATGAGCTACAGTTTATGAGGATAACAATACCACTGGTTTGGATGGTGTAAACTGAATATACCAAATGTAAATTGTGTAAGAACCCTCTAAGACAAGCTTGTAAATTCCATAAACTGTATGTGACATTTATAGCTAAGGTGCACTGTACGGTTGTCTGATGGTGGAAGCAGCATCTAAAATATGACCGCCCTCAAAAAAAGTATTTATAGAAGACAACATTCCTCGTTTTCAGTCAAAGATTTGCAATGCTTTTAGAAGCATTTTTTTCGAACTATACAACATGCATGAAGGATTCATAAATTACTAAATCTGGCTAACGTTACACATAGATATGGATTTAAACGTTCTGAAACAACTTATGCAAATACCACAAAAGCTCATCTGTTCATTTTAATAGAAATAAGTAATAATTTGTTTTCATCATATAAACTGAAGGAACTTATGGTACTTTTACAAATAGGATTCTAATATTATCTTATGTAAGCAGAGCAGTGCGTTTTGATACCAGCATAGCCACATATATACCTGTATTTTTAAGAAACCATGTGACAGATTTAGAATACTATTTTTTTGCATGGCAATGACATTTTTATGAGTAACAATTTTGTGATCGGTGAACTTGGTTATAAGGGGACATAAACTAAGCGCGGGATAGTTAGAATATAGTGCAAAAAGAATGTCACTGCAGAACAGGATCTTTATAACAGTGGAAAGGAATTGTCACTGCAGCACAGGATGTTTACAACAGTACACAAGGAATGTCACTGCAGCAAAGGATGCTTGGAATAGTGCAAGGAAATGTCACGGCAGAACAGGATGTTTATAACAGTGCAAAGGGAATTTCACTGCAGCACAGGATGTTTAGACAGTGCAAAGGAAATGTCACTGCAGCACAGGATGCTAACAACTGTGCAAAGAAATGTCACTGCAGCACAGGATATTTATAACAGTGCAAAAGGAATATCACTGCAGCCAACATACAATATAATGGATTATGCGCTATATCAATCAACATGGTTTATACATTCACTTATTTTTATACGTTTAATACAAGTTAGACGTGATTTTAATAAATCTGAACCAACCACGTTCGATTTCTATTAGGAATACCTTCCGTTAATGTATTTATCAGTTAGTAACTTTTATTCACTGAACTTCTCAATCGAAATAAAGAAGTGACGTCAGTGGCATGAAAGGCTACAATGTGTCAGCCATTACAAGAGGGTACGTTGCGAACGACGTTATAACGTTATAATCCTAAACCTACACATGCATTATGCGAAGTGCACATATCACGTGACTGAGGTAACGAAGTATTAGTCTCAGTTCATGTTGGAAGGAATCTTTTACATCACACATATTTTACAAAAATGACGTAGTACATAAAATTAAATTAAGCGACTTTTTTGTATAGACAACATCCTAACAGTGTATTTGCTCTTTACGCCACATAGAAAGAATTATCGGCGGATCAGTTGCTCGCCGTCGTTTAGTTCTGTTACATCAATGATATTGTGCTTGATCAACAAGTTTGGTGAATCTATGAATGGAAGTGTTACTGTGGTAACGGGGGAATTTTGTACAGTGATGACTAACTGTCTGGATTAATTCTTTGCTGGTTTCAATATAATAGTACATATGCTGTCAAACCAACTAACTGCATTGATCTACCGTTAGAATGGTGTCACACTATGATCAAGATTATTAACTTTTATAAATTCATTGAATACTATTTTACTTCAATCTGCAGTATAGAGTTTTAGAAAATAAAATCTTATACTTATATTGCATGCAACTTGTGTTTGTTTATCGCGAGTTTACTATGACTCACGTCTTTGGTCATTCGAGATCACAACTCGTGGCGATCGTAAATCGCATACATGACTTAAAGGTGTAGACCGATAGTCTTATTGCCCTTCATCTGAGTAGTTGGTATGTCGTTTAGATCGCAATTCTTATAGATCGCATACATAGGCCTTGTGATATGTGACCTTTGACCCTTGAATAAATAATAGCTTTACAAGCCGGAAATGCACCACATGTTATGCCTACGAATAGAACCACTAAGCTTGCAGCATATCGAATTCCAGGTTCAAGGAAACTCTTTTTCCCCTTAAATTTCGCTAACCTTAACTTTTGACGTAGTTTTATTGTCGTATTTATTTGGCATACGCTTAAGCCGAAACCAACTAGTCTTTTCCTTTTGACTTGCAATATTTGACCCTAAATAGATGCAAGTAGTAGATTATAATAAATCATATATCCCGGCATGCATGTAATGAATATGATATCCATTAATCACTGGCCTTACAGGTTTAGGAGGAGTTTACCAAAACATTATTTTCTCTACTCGCATATCCATACACTTCCACATCCCACACACACGCCCACACACCCAAACATGTAATTTTTGTACCTCACTATCCCCTCCCACCCCCTCCCCTCCCCCCATCCCCGCATATTGTGTTCCCTATCGCACCCACACATAAACACTTACTCTCCGACTCACGCGTCAATCACATAAGGGAAAGACGTGGCAACAATTGTTTTACCACTTTCAAAGAAATATTAATGAAGTACAATTGTTTTCATCCGCTGCACATTAAATATTTGGATGGAATAAAAGACAAGCACAGTTTCTCTTTGTTGTAAATATTTAATTTCTGAAGTTTGATGGCTTTATCATGAGAGTGTAATTTACAACTAAGTTTAGGCTGCTCCACCGTCGTTTTACATGGACCACTGATTGTACTCAATTGTATATAGGGCCATTACATCTATCAGATGGTAGAACGGTCTCTCTACTTCTCTTTTACCAGTAATGGGAATACACATACATCGTAGTTTATATCAGTGTGCTATTTAACGTTTAAAACATTAATTTTCCAACATAAACTCAATCCACTTTTAGACAAAGACCTTAGTCATAATCAGACAGTCATCTTAATGTAAAGCTATATAAATTGCTATCAAAATGTTTTCACTTGTGATATTTAACATGAGTTACTATACACGTCTATAAGATATGCCATCCAAATAAGATACGTATATCTTCAACATGTATTGCAATTAGGAAAATGATTGTGTTCATCAACTCGAAATCGCAAAAAAGGTCTCAGCCGTAGCGTTTGCACGCTATTCTTTGCAAACATACTTCAAGTATTGTTAGCAATGTAATAAACCACAAACTGCTTGAATTGTCTAATGGAATTCCAACGCATTAGTTATATAGCTCATTGAGGAGCAACATTTACGCTATTCTAATCGTTTCGTCGAAATTTCTTTAACTGGCATATAAGAGAAGCTGTCAAAACATCATATTAGCTCTAATATCGTTAGAAATATCATATCGATCGAAATGAATTACAATTCACAGCGTTTTAAACACGGCCAACACGGTTGTTTTCACTTTTTGAAATGTAATTTTCTGTGTTCTTAGGTGATGTTGAATCAAACAATAAGATAGCTACGCCCTTGTTTCACACTGACAACAATGTAAATTGATATATTTGTGTATTCTTTTATATTTGTATCCTAAGTTTAACAATTGTTATAGTAGTTTCATTGTATGTCAATGATGCTTTTTTTTAGTGTTGCTATTTAGTGTCCTTTAAGCTTCACCGTGATCTTTTGGGTGTTGTTTGTTTGGCTCAGTGGGGTTTGCCTGTACAGTTGGTAGGCGATGTTACAGGTTAAGTGTATTTAATTCTATCCATATTTACATATCTTGCTTCAGTGGGTTTGATAACAATTGGCACTAAAATTGTATGCCTATGACAAAGTCAGTATAGGCATATGTCAATAAATTGCATATATTCTTTATAATTCATCAGTTGCGTGTTAGCTTGTGCAGGTTAGAAACTATCACAAAACTGTATGGACACGTAGTTGAACACAACATTATCAAGTCTTGCAAGCAGAATTTGTTGATCGGTTTATGTCTCATAAAGCAATGGAGTTGAAAACATGTGGCAAAGGTAGACATCCGAACTACACTAATATTGGCTACAGTAACATAGAAGACAAAGGTAAGGCCTAACATGATATATCAACTTTTAGCGATACTGAAGCATTTCAATGACAATGTGAATTTTTCTTTTCTTTTAAATAGCTGCACCTTTGCGAGTGTGATTAAAATTATATTGGCCAAAACGCATAATTCACTCACCACTCATAATACTACGCTTAAGTCTCTTTAATTGGAGAGTAAAACAGCAAGTCTTTCAACTTCAGGTAGGTATATGTGGCAGACCCACTGATATACTGGCTGCACCTATGTTGTTTCAAAGAATTCCCAAAGGAACAACAGCAAGGACTGACGCCGCTGCTTGTTCTGCGAATATAGCTTGTCGTTTGTAACATTACGTTAGTACCAGTAGCTAGGCTTTGGCAAGTAACCTCATTGCACTTCTGACCTTTTGTACAATGAGCGAAGAATCATTAGTTTTCGTTTAACCAAACTAAATTGTATCCGACCTTTGTTAGTGTATATCAGCCTAACCGCCTCGGCAGTTAAATACTTCTTTGTTGTTTTTCAGCCGAAATTGCAAGTTATCTGGAATTATCTAAACTTATCATCATAGCTTTAATAATGGGTCACTATGTCAAGGCGTTTTAGAGCCAAATATTAAGATGTCGTTGTTAAGAGATGTCATAAGTTAGGTTAGTATTTTTTTTAGTAATTTCGTGCTCTCAGCCCATATCTGAAATTTAGCGCAAGCCTAGCCAAGTCTATCACTTTTGTTGTTGACATGTGTAAGAAAGATCGTATTTGTAACATTTACGATTGTACTATTTGATCTGTTGTACGGCACCTACCAACAGTGTTTCAATCATCCCTTGTATGATTTTTGCTGTACAGTGCTAATTTACATTATAAATGTTACTGTAATTCAGTTATTCAGTCTGAGCTGTTCGTTGACTGACACCTATTATTTTCACCCTAAGCGTTCACAGAGTTGCAATACGAAGTTAAAATTCATCTTATATAGTGTGGTGTGCGTGCTATAACAGTCACTTATTGGTATCGGGTCGAAACCAAGACTCAAGATTTTAAGGGCAATTCCAAATTCAAATTGATTTCTTATAAAGCAAAACTGCATATTATGGGTGCCCGGTCTTGTATAAAACAAGAAAGCAATATTGTTTTCATTCCTTTGCTTATATATTTTTTCTAAAAGTTTTCATGTAGGATATTGACCTATTAAACGCAAATGGTAAAACACTACGTCAAGTAGTTGTTGCAGTAACTCAGGAATGACTTCAAATCACCGATCAGAAAAACAAACTGTGCATTTTTTTCTCAACAATGGTAGCTAACACTAGATCAAATTTGTTTTACATCGTTATCAATAATGTTCCACCAGTGTTACAAATATCACTACTATTGGAGGAACAACCAGTGCAAGGTATTGCTTAAATCATCTATTAACAATTCGACTTCGTTACTTCGTCCAGATAGCTGCAGGGGATGCGTGTGCTACATTGGGTCCATATGATGTTTAACTGTTAATTAATCAAAGTGAGGTGTGTGCAAAAACTATTATGGGACTATTTACTTTAATTTGGTACATTTCAGAAAAATGCAATGATTGTGTATGTACGGTACTCTTTAATAGTTTTGGTTCCATTTACCAAATAATGTTGATAAAAAAATATAAGATAGATTATTTTAAATTTGAAAATGACTGGCAAATTCAATTCTGATCAAGTGAGGAAATGGTTTGTATTTATGTGTATTTCCCTTAATTGCGCCACTAAGCAGGATAAGATGTTCGGGAAAAACTGTTAAAAAATAACATACGAAACTGTGTAGTTACTATCAATACGCAGGTGTCATATAAACTACGAAAGCAAATGTTTTGTGAGTTAGGTGTGTGTGTCATAAATATATAGATACCTATAGATACTTTTACACTATGTATTATATACATATAATCAACGACTGCCCTAAAGGGGGGAGGCGCTACTAACTTGCAGTTCACCCACAACACTTGCCCACTCCCTCCCCTCCCCCGCAACAAAAGTGCGAAAAACACGTACTACACTACTGAAATAAACTAAGCACTGGATGTTTAGAGCAGAGCAAAAGGAATACCACTGCAGCACAGGAAGCTTACAATAGCCAAAAGGAATGTCACTGCAGCCTAGGATGTTAAAAACAGTACAAAAGGAATGTCACTGCAGCACAGGATGTTTACAATAGTGCAAAAGGAATGTCACTGCAGCACAGGGTGTTTAAAACAGTACAAAAGGAATGTCACTGCAGCACAGGATGTTTTCAATAGTGCAAAAGGAATGCCACTGCAGGTCAATATAATAGATTATCGCTTTATCAATCAACATGGTTTAAACATTTACTTATTTGCATACGTTTGATACAAGTTAGACTTGTTTTTAATAAATCTGAACCAACCATGTTCGAATTTTATAAGGAACACCTTCCGTTAATGTATTTTATAAGTTAGTAGCTTTTATTCACTGAACTGTCTCAATCGAAATAAAGATGTTACGTTAGTGGCATGAAAAGTTACAATGTGTAACTGATTGAAGTGTTACTGTGGTAACGGGGGAATTTTGTACAGTGATGACTATCTGTCTGGATTAATTCTTTGCTGGTTTCACTGTAATGGTACATATGCTGTCAAGCGAACTAACTGCATTGATCCACCGTTAGAATGATGTCACACTATGATCAGCATTATTACCTTTTAGAATATTCATTGATTACTTAGAAAATCGTATCCTTATATTGCATGCAATTCGTGTTTGTTTAACTATAGTTTACGATGAACTTACGTCTTCGGTCATTCGAGATCACAACTCATGGCGATCGTAAATCGTATAGATGTGTAGATCGATAGTCGTATTGTCCTTGAGTTGAGTAGTTGGTACGTCGTTTAGATCGCAATTCTTATAGATCGCATGCATAGGCGTTGTGATTCGTGACCTCTGACCCTTGGATGAATAATAGCGTTATAAGCCGGAAATGCACCACAGGTTATGCTTACATATACAACCATTAGGCTTGCAGCATATCGAAATCCCGGTTAAAGAAAACTCTTTTTCCCCTTAAATTTCGCTAACCTTATCGTTTGACGTATTTTGTATCGCTATTTGTTTGGCATACGCTTTATAACCGAAATGAACTAGTTTTTCATTTTGACCTCCAATATTTGACCCTAAATATATGCAAGTAGTAGATGATAATATAGCCCGGCATGCATGTAATACATATGATATACATTGACAATTGGCCTAACAGGTTAGGAGGAGTTGACCAACACACTATTCTCTCTACTCGCATATCCATACACTTCCCCTCCCACGAACACGCCCACACTCACATACACGTTGTTTTGTACCCGCACTAACCACACCCTCCCCTCCCCTCCCTGCATATCGTGTTCCCTACAGTACCCCCTTTAATGTACACTTACTCTCCGACTCACCCGTCATTCACATAAGGGAATGACATTACGCCAATTTTATTACCAATTTCAAAGAAAAATTAAAGAGGCGTGGTCGTGACGTAGCGGCTTTTAGAATATTTCTTTTGGACGCCAGAGTTTGGTACAGTACATTTCTCTGACGTCACGAAGGTGACGTCACTCAGTACTTTTACGAATGATCACCGCGACGAACATCGGCAACCGTTTCGCCTGTATGCAGTCTGCTACATGTACAGTTTCACATAGGGAAAGTCCAGTACACAATGCAGGGAGTGACTGCATTATTGACAAAAGGCTACTGTAAATTAGATATTTAATGCGTAAATTAAAAGAACGGAGGTCCACATCGGTTCTTCTTTCCGACGCTTTGATGAGTGGGTTCGACAGAAAAAAGGCTTCGAGACAAAACGAGGTGAATTTAAAGAAAGTCGAGGGATAGGTGACAAAGACCTAACAGTTTCCTCAACACATTGTGGACACCTCCTTGAATGTCATCTCGCTGCATGTCGTTTTTGCTGGTAAGTGCGTAACTTTCAGCATGCATAAACATTTAAAAATGTAAGTTTGATAGGCCTAGGTCTTCCATCCATAGGTGAAAAAGTAGTACATTGATGTAGGCCTATAACTGAAACTAAATTGCTTTCTCTCGATCTAGGTGAAGCAAGTACATAAGTATTCCAAGAACCTTTCAAATTATTGATTAGGAATAAGCTCGGGCCTAATTTCGGTTGCTAAAGCCTCTTATTTAGGCCTAACTTCTTCGTGTAGGTTTTATTCTGTCAAGGGTCCTCTTTGGACTTGTTTTTAGTTATGGACAATATCAGCATTGATTAACCACTATGATGAACTGAATTAGTGCCAGGACTTTATTTTCTCAGTTTGAAACTTGTAAGATTGTATCTGAGGACAGTGCATCCTCTCATACAGAGAACATGTGTAAAATGTTTAGATCGAACTTCAGGTTTCCCCCTACCACACAAGATATATTCTCGTTGAAGATATATTCTCATGACATTAGTAGGAGTTGTAAGTGGATCACCAGTTAACCACAAGTTTGCATGATGCATTGCCTAACTGGTTGTATTCAATTGCTGGAGCTGAGTCATAACAGACCAAAGTTGATGAAGACTTATACCTAAAACCATGTTGCTCTGTTCAGTAGAAAGTGGTGTGAGTGAAATTTGTGCTTTGACAGCCCTTGCAACTGCTTGTTTTTATTACACTTTGTTGAAGGTCGTTTCACAGTGATGAAGAAGGTATTGCAGCCCTATCCCATGGTGAAGAGGAACTATTGTGTATTGATGAAGGGTGAGTATAGGCTATAGTGAAGACTATCACATAGTTACTCTATGGAAGTTTCTATGGATACAGTTACCAGTGTAATTTAAATGGAATATAACCTGCAAGTTAACACTGCTGTACAGTGTGAAGCCAGCCATACTGTCAAGTGAGGACCTATTTTCATTCTCATTTAAAGTTTCAAGAAAAAAAGTGAAAACAAATCAGTTAAAGTAAGCTAAGCTAAGGCCTACGGTTTCATGTATGACCTATTTCATAGTGAAGTTGGGGTATACATCCTGTTTAAATACTCTGCTAAATGTGGTTTATTAGGTCAACATTTTTGGCCATTGAAAATTCCTTTATTCCATGCTTTATACCAGAACTATACAAAACATTCATTACAATCTTCCCTGCCTATAGCAAATACCACCAAGAGTACCCTGTTTTGGGCAAAAACAACACGGGAGATTGAATATCTACAGGTGTTGGTAATGCTAGCCATCCTGAACGCCCCTTTGCACAAATTCATGATGAAACACACTGTACTATTTCAGTGGTCAAGCCAAATTTGTCTTCACACAGGCAAGTACTGTTGGCCATGATAGCACTTGTGTCTAAAACCATGTGGTGACTGTCAATTAATTAGGTGTACTCAAGGATGATTCCTAATGCCAGTACTTGCCAATTTGGGGAAGTTTGTGCTATCAAGTAACAAAGTCTTAATGCTCAAGTGAATTTTGAGGAGGAATCTTTGCCATGTTAAATAATTCATTGGTTTGTAAATTACTTTGTCAGGTTTTCAAAAGTAGCTCTTAATTTTGGCATGTCAACATGGGGAGAAAGGCCATAAGAGGGGGGAGGGGGGGGTGTTGTTAGGAATATAAATATTTTGCAAGAGAAGAATGCTAAGTTTAAGAGTTATTCTTCTTTCTGAAAGCTGACCTTGGTTGTTGTGCTTCAAACTTGCTACACGAGAACATGATACATGTGAAAGTAGAGGTTACCCCATGCCCCCCCCCCACAATATATCCCTATGTGATGCCCCTTGCATGTCAAGTATACCAAACTACCACCCCCCCCCACACAAAAAAATACAGATACCATGACTGAAATTTTGTGCCTCTGCACTTACATTACAGTACTGATGCAAATAGGCTTCCATAATCTATTATTAATATACCTGTTGACTGAATTTTTGGGTTTTCTTTTCACAGAGAATTACTCCACAATGAAACTGTAGAAAGTGAGGTGTTTCCTCCAGAGCTTGAGATGGACTCCTCAGAAATACAGAGTGAAGAGTCTCTTCCAGATAACTGCCCCTAATAGGGAAACTCTTGGTACAATTGAGGAAGCGAAATGTATTGTATCTATAAACAAGTTGTTAGAACTGCTGAAGTTAATACATGGGGAGTACTGCACACACACAAACTGTACTAAAATCATATCTTATCAATGGAGTGCTATTGGTACAGCAATTATTTTTTCTTGGAAGTGTGAAGATGGCCTTGTGTGTGGAAAATGGTACTCACAAAACAGATTTTGTAGTATCTTTTCAGGTAACATTCAATATTCGTCAGCTGTAACCATTTCAGGAAACAATTATTTCAAAATGGCATTGTATTTTAAAGTTTCCAAATTTGTTTTTGTAAGCAACACAACAATTCTACGTGTTCAAAGGTTGTATGTAACTCCAGCTGTTAAAGCTACTTGGCAAAAGATCCAAAAGGCAGAATTCTGCAAACTTAGAGACAGAGGTTTATGTGTAGCAGGAGATGCTAGAACAGAATCCCTTGGGCATTGTGTCAAATACTGTACTTACAGCTTCATGGATAAAGATTCTTAAAAAATGTTGCATTTAGAGGTAGTTGATGTTAGGAAGTAGGGGGGGGGGAAGTCCAAACATGGAAAGAGTTGGATTTGAGAGAGGATTGGATTTTCTAATGAAATAATTTAAAATCTGTGAAGTAGTGACAGATGCCCATGTTCTGATAAAGGCACAACTAAAAATGTGTACAATATATGATGGAATTTCTCATCAAGTGGATGTTTGGCATGGGGCAAAGAACCTTGTCAAGAAACTCTCTAACGTAGCAAATGCCAAAGAGAGCACTGATTTGCACTTATGTATGCCTGCTATAACGTAATCATTTCTGGTACTCCGCTAAAGAGTGCGGCGGTAATGATATCAAAATCAAGTCAATTTTGCTGTCACTTCTTCACCATATTGTAGGCGAACATCATTGGTTGTTGCCAATTGATGGTATACCAGGTGAATGTAGTCATCACCACCTATGTGAAAACGACCATAGTAAGCCTTGTCTGAAGAAGGGATCACCGTCACATGAAGCCCTTAGGTCTGTCATACTCAAGAAGCAATTTCTTAACACTTTTCCATATTACGAAAATTTCAAGCATACTGGTCTCTTGAATCATTTTACAATCATATGCTAATGTATGCCAATAAACGCCGTGCTTATTCTTTTGATGGATATACTAGAATGCTACTGGCTGCTATTGATCACAACTATCACATTGAACGAGCATATGATTTAACTGTTGATGGCAAACCAATGTATCTGGCGAAGAATAGTCAAAGATCAAAACAATGGGCGCCTCAAAAAGTCAAAGTGCCTAAGGATTTTGGTTACATTCCATTACATTGATGAAAACTGTCTTTCTGCTCAGACAAGAGAATCAGTGCCATTTATCGGCTAGAGTAGGCCTACCTGAAGATCACCCCAAAATATCAAACCAAATATTGGCAGTGCTCCAAAGCCTAGTATGAGTGTTTTACTTGCACAGTACTAGCCTAGATTTGCAAATTCAGCTAACATGGGGCATTCCTAAGCTACAATGGTTAATTTAGGAAACGAGGTGCAGTTTTATTTCACTTGATTTGTTATTGATTAGCACTCTTAATGGCTCGGAGAGATGTTACATAAAGTTAAGTCTTGATGTGTGCTAAATTTACTACACTTAAAGAGTTATTTAAAGACTCCCTACTTTACTCGTTCATTTAATTTAAATCAAATATATTATTACTATGTTACAAGTCAAGCAAAGCATGTTCTTTGATTTTCATGTCAAAAACAGAGCCCTTGGATTACATTCAATACCATTTTATCCTTGTAACACACTGTAAACATGTAATTTGATTGATGCCTTAAAGTCTTAAGTATTGTCACTGAGTTTTGCATGCATCTGAGGTAGCAAACTGCAGTCTTATCCAGTGGTGAGTAGCATTTAGAAATTCTATCTAGACTAAAGGACATATTATTGTAATGGTTTAACATGCAAGTCAATGGGGCTTTTAGTTGGGTTATGACGTTCTAGTATCTTTAGACTACCTACTGTAGTCCAGCCCCTGTAATAGATGAAACTCAGCTGTTTAAGAGGTCATTTATCAAAATTAAAAGTACTACAAGCTTGGTTACTTGGTCTGATAGCATTCATGGTTTTTAAATGTCTATAACACATCATAATGGCTGTGATAATACTTCATTTTTTGAGAGAAAGAAAAGAGAATACATTGTCATCAACTAAATTTGAACTTTTTATACCTTTATTTGGAGTGCTCACATCTGTATTATTTGGATCTGCATTTGTTATTTGCCACCTACATTCTTACTTTTTCCCCTGATCGTGTCGTTTCATACCTTTCAAAACAAGAAATAAATATTTTACCTTTCAGCGTAATTTGCAAACTTCTTTCACTTCTTGGAAGAACAATAACACCCATTGCCCTCCACCCTGCTTAGGTTAACACTCTCTATCAACTTGAAAACCATGAAATAATCAGTTTACCTTCAACAATGTTTCACTGCTTGGAGTAACAAAAACGCCTCCCACAGCCCCACCCACCATCATCTCACATAGGTTACTACTGTCTATATACGTAAGACAAGAAAATACCATCACTCTACCAAAGGTTGTTGATAGGATTGAAATCCCTATCACAAACCATGAAGTAATCAGTTTACCTTCAACAATGTTTCACTGCTTGGAGTAACAATAACCCCTCACCCCACTCTTCCCCCATCGTCCCACTTTTATCACTACCACTGTGGCAATATGGTTTCTTTTCAAACTGTTTAATCTCTTAATCGATGAGGTTGTTGCCAGGATTGAATCCTACATATTGTCCATCCACAGATGGAAATCTTTCCCTTATCTTTGAGATGCAACAGGATGGCAATACCATTATATTACCTTCTGTAAGCATAATGTCTCTAGTTCCTGTTGGTTCTGTTTTCTTCCAAAGCAAGATCATCATCTCGCATGCGCATATTTACACCCAAGATGAGTGCATTAAGGCAAATATCCCTAAATGAGTAAGTTACACATTGTTGCACCCTGTTTGTGCACTTATTTTCCACATCAGTTAGCATCTCTACACATTGCAGACATTTGCACCATGAAGGGACTTCACTTCCTCAGTTTGGTTTGGCGCAGTGAGATTACTGTGAGCATCTGGGTTTCTGCGGAGAAGCTCTACTGCAACCTGCTCTAACTGTTCTCATGACAATCCTTGTACATACATCTGTTGGAAAATTGAAAATAGCTTGTTTATTTCTTCAGTACAATCATGAACATATGAAGAGATAGCAGGGAATTGGCTGCTAGTAAAAATGCAGGATATTTTTTGGGTCAAACTCACTACCTCATAGCACTCTGAATGGTGAAATTTTGGTATTTTGTGAATGCATGTAGAACACAGCAGAGTGAATGATGCAATCATGGCACTTCAAATACAATGTCTATTTCGGAGCTATTTCATTCAGTTCTTCACAGATGAAAATAATCACAAAGATGCATTTTGATGGCATTCTTAACACAGAAACCTTAACAGTGTGGAATTTATCTTATCCACAAAAATTGTCACATTTTCAGCCACTGGAATATCCCTTTAAGAAAGAATTGAACACAAACGTTTCATTTGATTTCATACCAAAAAAATTCGGACGGCAGCCATTCACGTGAAACAAAACATAATACTCATCTTGATAAATAACTAGTTTGGTTATCATTGAAAGAGACAAAATGTGGTTTTCTTTGATTTCACAAAGACCGACATTCCTCAGAAGCTATACTTTCATTTTCTAATCTTTATTTACTGAAAACCTTAAAATCTGACATATTTTGGAATGTTAAATTTTTAGCTGGAAATGTATTATGAGTTTGAGTTTTCATTAATCTTTAATTTTTTGAATGAATATCTGGTGTGGATAAATTACTTTGGGATTATGAATTGGGGGGGGGGGGGTTCAGCCCAATCATCATGCATGGTGACATCACATAGTTTGCTTCTGTTAGGGAACTTCATAAACCTGCATTGGCTGCAATCTGAATATCACTCTCTGGAGATTTGCAGGTGTGTCTGACACTAAGGTGTTCAACTGCACCAATGTATGTGTGACAATATTCTTTGTTATAAGAATTCGGTACAACATAAATTATAAATAGAAAAATAAGCAAATTTTGGTCTGATAACAGTGGGCACAGTTGCACATAGTGACATAAACTTGTACAACATTGTATTATATGCATCATAATCTGGACAAATTTTGGTCTGATAACATTAGGCAGTTGCCCATTGAGACATAACCTTGTACTACGGTACCAGGTGCGTATCCAGGGGGGGCGTTGGGGGCGCGCGCCCCTCGGGTAAGAAAAAGAGGAGAGAAAAAAAGAGAAGAAAAAAGGGAAAAAGGAGGGGGAAAAGAGGAGGAAGGAGAGGAAGGATGGGGAAAGGAAAAGAAGAAAGAGAGAAAAGGGAGAAAAGGACGCATCCACCACTTCTTGAGATTGTTCCCATCTGCATGAAAACGCGCGCGCCACAACCCTACGCCCCACCCCTCTCATCGCTTCCCGATGAGTTACGAAACTCAATTAATGACTTTCGCCCGTAGTACTAAGACCTCTTGACAAAATCCGGCAACACACCAAATCATCGATAACAAGTGATTGGGTTGTGTATTAGTGACGGCTATAGAGGTCGTACACTGACCTACATGGAGTGTGACCACTCCCGACTTTGCAATTTCCCAAGATCAGGCCCCGAAAAATCCAAAGGGCACTGTACTATATGGACATCTAGCAATATCTAGCGATATCTAGGGATGAAAATCCCAAGATCTTCCCAAAACTGAAGGCAGATAGAGAATCGAAGCCTTCAGTGTGTAATGAACTTGAAACTGTGCGTCTTTCGAAATGAAAAGAATGTGGGGCGCGACTTCTATGGGCTCCTATGGGCTCCTATGGGCCATATGCTTAGGTTTGATAACTGTATTTGTACAGTAGTCTC
>KN884552.1:29118-41872 GCA_000934455.1 Apostichopus parvimensis
TAAACAGATAATAGTTATTTATTTCAGTCTCATTTCAATTTTCGAATTTTTAAAGCAAACTGCAGATATCACATTATATCAGTGAGCATGAAAATGGCGTTCCTGGATGAACAGCCTCAAAACTGTAGATGTGCGTAGTGTCCGGAAATATCTGGTATATTTTAATTTCCTTCAACGAAGTTTTATAGTAGCCGTTATAAGAGGTTTAATATTTGTACACCAATAAATTAACTGTGTCTGAATTTTCGAAAATTCCCTGACCACCATTCTTCATCAAACTTCCCTCTACTCGTGCAATTTTGACCGGTCTGTTAATTAGGGGTTGAAGGAGGTTTTTCTATATTGGTGTCCATAGGTGAAATTTTGTGCAACATTATGGGTATTTTTTGAAGTGAATTTATTCACGAGAATTGTGAATTTTCAAATTCTGAACAAACAATGGGCTTAAAACCTTGAAAAATGGTGCCTACGGGGTATTGTGTGCCGCGACGTAGAATCACATACAAAAAGCAATGATCCACAGGAGATGCAATGAGGTCGAACAGGATGTGTGACTGGTGACAATCTTCAAAAAGGTTATGGATGAAAAAAAACTATTGGGAAATTCTTGGTTCTCAGGCAAAAGTGTACATTTGGTTGGTCATTTCAAGCCCGAGAAGTGCCATTTCCGGTGATCTGGTGGGTATCAAAACCCGAAATTTTCTTGTACGCTGCGCGCCAACCGATGGTGGCGCTCCGCTTAGATAGTAATTCGCGCCCCCCGGGTTAGAAAATCCTGGATTCGCCCCTGGGTACATTATCATATGCATCATAATCTGCATACGTTATGATTTTTGTGGTCTATGATCATCAACGTAATGTAAATATTTAGTAAAGTGGAAAGTGTGTGCTATGCCAACCTGAAGTTGAGATTCATTTTCGTTTGAAGCCACATTCTGCTGCCCAGGTGTACTATCATCTTCACCTGCTGCATGCTCATTTGATGAGACCTCACTATCACTAGTGTCTGACAAATCCTGTATAAAGAAAACAATTCAAAAGACACTTATGAATGCAATATTTCTAGCATTGCTGGCTTTGAGCCTGTTTGAGTATATATCAGATGGCAATGCTCTAGATACCATTATAGTATAGGCATATGGGCTTTAATCTGTCAGGACAGTTGTTATTCATACAGAGTATAGCTCCCTGCTCGCACCCCACGGTAAAGAATCACTGCTGTGCGTACAGTACTAAACCAGCTTAGTCCTATAGTCCTAGATTATTACCATGTTTGTATCAGGGCTTGCCATGCTGGTCACAACCATCCCCACCCCCTAATCCCACAACCATCGCCCTCACTCTCCAAAGCAATGTCATATTCTCGTTTAACCCTATTTATGTCAAGCGCCCAAGCCTATAGGGCTACTTTTATTTGGTTCACTTTATAATAATAGGAATACGCCTATATATACACTTAACTTACTAGACTTAGCCTAGGCATAATATAGTAATAATTAATAATTAATTTCTTTGCTGATGAAATAAGGCCTTGTACATTAAAATTCAAGTTGTAAGTGCATATGACACCCTCCCTCCCAACCATGCTTTATATTTGACGATTAGTTTTCACGACGAGAGCACCCTTACCCTTCGCCTTATACCATTACCAGTTAATAATAGTATAGACCTAGGCTTACTAATGACCCATTTAGGCCTATCCTACCTTAACCTAGCTAGACGCTGTGTTGACAGTTATTAACTTACCGTAGGTTTATTCTGGCAAGCTTTCATTTTTGTCCCACACATACAGAAAGAATTGCAGTAGGCCCCTAGTCCCTTGCACGGACACCCAGCTCCTGCTCGGCCACTAGTCCTAGTGCTGGGCTGTCTCTGACATGTGTTATTACAATTACAACATGAAGGGTCTCCACCGGAAAATTGTGAATCCCATGATGATTGTAACGCTAGTTCAGATGACATCTTCTTTTGTAATTTTCAAAGACGGTTTTTCGAAATCCACAAAATATACGTTCGAGCGAATGTTTCGGCGGTGGTACTGAATGTAGTGTTATATATTGAAGGCGAGTTGTCAACTGGTTGCCTGTACTGTAAGTCTGTAGACACACATACAGCAACGGTTCCGATTCGGTTAGTGCGATGAGGAGTGTATATATTTAGCGCATGCACTTCATATTGCCGCTGTGGCAACAACAACTGTGTTTTGCACACATGGTTTCTTGGAAATTAGTGGTCAGATACCATTTATACTTCTCTCTTACCTAAAGTAGAATCCATCTTACCAGTCACCTCCGATCTTTTCGCATAGTGTAATAATTTATAACATTGTAGTTTATATATTTTAAAATTTTAAAAGCTTGACATTGAATACTGAAAACGAATTCATTTTTCCCCCTGTTAAAACCTCTTACATCACAATGAACAATGCTGTTTGGCAACAAACCTTAAACCAATGAGAAAATTGAAAATTAAATTGCTGTCGATATTTCATGACGATCACGCCCCTTTAATGAAGTGCGTTTGGTTTCAACCGCTGCTTGTTAGCTTGTGCAGGTTAGAAATTGTATGGACACATAGTTGAACACAACATTATCAAGTTTCGCTAGCAGAAGTCGTTAATCGGATTGAGTCTCATAAAGCAATGGCGAGTACCACTGTTTTCGATCGTAAGCGTTCATCGTCGCTTCCAGCCAAGATCCCACTAACTTCCTTTAATGGTAAGGCCTAACATGATTTATAAACTTCAAGCGGGACTGAGACACTTCAATGGACACCTAAACTATTTTTTGTTTATATATATAGCTGCCATTTGGCGAGCGTGACTAAACTTATATTGGCCAAAACGCATAATTCACTCACAACTAATAATACGACGCTGAGAATCTGCAATAAGAGTAGTACAGAATACAACAACAATTCTTTCCAACTTAGTTTAGCAGAACCACGGATATACTGGCTGCACCTATGTTGTTTCAAGAATTCCCAAAGGAACAAAAGCAAGGACTGACGCGGCTGCTTGTTCTGCGAATATAGCTTGTCTTTTGAAACATTGCTTTAGTAATAGTGGCTAGGCTTTGGCACACACAGAAAAAAATATGTAAAATAATGGTATGTTAATCACGGGTTGTAAAATAAAATACATGGCATTTGTAAATAGTACACAACATTCAGTAAAAGTTTGCGTATGCATGCGATTGAAGATTGCCGAAAATTATAGTAAAAGTCTACCTAGTCATTTTACATGATTACAAGTAACTTTTGCCATTGCGTTAATCAACGGATGCAGAGTTAGATAATGCAACCTAACTTGTGCCAGTTTGCCAAGTAAAGTCATTTATCGTTACTAAATATATTAGTAATGCACGGCCATACACGCGCCAGCCACACACAGTTCGCGACCACTCGAGCTATAATGACATGAAAAATCAAGTTAAAAGACAGGGGCCTGGAAGAGTTGATTGAAAATTCGAAGGTAAGTTTAGTCATTCTGTAAGTGAACGTGGCAATACTGAGAAATGCTTCTAGACTAAATTGTGTAAACGACTGAGTTTGATTCGCTTGCGTTACGTAGACCTAAATTTAAATTTATACATTAAGTTATATAATAGGCTAGCTGCTGTTTGTCATAGTCAACTCATAATTGTCAGAGAATCACGGACGGACGGAGGATTCATACTGTTACTTAGTGTATTATATTCGTAAGTTCAGCTAGGCCTAATCCTAACTTAGTGTATCCTTCTAGTCCTTTTAACGTAGCAGGGCTTACTTAGACTAAACTAGGCAGTACATTTTAAAATGGCATTGAGCATAAGCCTATCGTAACGCTGATACCATTTTTTTTTAGAGTAAACGTATCCATGTAATGCAATTGTTTAATTACTGGTTTGCCATTTTAGCAGGTAGCAAGTAGGCCAAGACTGATGTGGATTGGTGATACTGATAGACCTAACTAAGGCTATAATGTGGTAGTGATGTTGCCCTTATCATTAGCAGTGTTTGCAATTGCATACAGGTGGAGTGAGCATTTTTTAAGCATTGTATTTCCCCAATACTTCATCCTACATACTTTGTTTAAGTACCAAAATGAAGCCCGGAGAACGATCTTACTAATGATGTATAATTTTTTTTTTTTTTTTTTGGGGGGGGGGGTTATATTGAACATCTTTCCCAAACACTTCAGTTGAAACTTTGTTTACGTTTTAAATTCTTGAAAATTTGACCTTTGACATATTAAGTTTGTTTTAAATCAGCTCAAATGTAGATCAGCCCAGCAGCCTCATTCATCTTTGAGAAGAAGCTAAAAACATTACAAAGATACCTTGAAAAGCATAGGTCTATTTAGTGTGGCAGGAATTATGACCAAAATCTCCCCAATATGCCTAAAATATCTGCCAAAATCCGGCAAATTACCGGCAAAAGTACTGAGTATATACATACTATACAGACACAGACTACACTCTCCTGAAAGAAAAAACAACTCATATCTCTGCCATTTTTTAACCACTTTCACCACAATTGGTATCAGAAGAAAGGACATTTTATAAACAATCACAGCATAACATAAAACAATGACAACCCAACTCCTTGACTTTTAGTTTAATGGCTCATTGACGGAAGAGATGCCATTTGGGACCTGATTTGAATATTTGCATACATAATTAGCTCAAATTGAATAAAAGTCATGTGACATGAAATCCTGAACTTCTCAACTATCCATTGATAAATAGGTTCCTGTACAAAACACTTATTCTATATTATAAATTACATTAAAAGAGACAACCCCCTCCCCCCACATCCCAGCTCATGTTAGTTTGTGTATATAGGATGTGTTATGCTAAGGGGCCCAGGCTATGCTAAGGCTAGGCCCGTTGTGGCTGATAATGCTGGGTGATAAAAAATATGTTGATTGCATTATCATCTCATGAGTGTACAAGGAGTTAAACATTCTGAATGTTTATCACTTTGAAATCGAAGCAAGCCAGACACATGTAAATGTGAGTGCGGCCATGCCTACCTGTACTTTAGGCCTAACGTTAACTTAAGCTGAAGCTGTATGCAGTTGGCACACTAGATGTCTCATTTTTTCCTGTTGATTACTTAAATAATTCATTTAGTTGGTATTACACTACTGTTTGTGGATATCAAGGAAACGTATGTACATATGTCAGATGGGAAAAAAACAATGCTGCAATCCACTTGTTACCACATTTATTTCCTGAGAGGCGCATAGGGGTAAACTAACTGTGAATAAATCATTTGCAGCTTTCGTAGATTTCCATTGTGTAAGTTTGCATGGCTTTGTGCCCACCACATTTGTAGTTATGTCAGTTTGTGTTTGGAATACTATGCAAAATTTTGATGCAGATATATTTTATCTTAATGGAATGAAGAATATGTATCAACTATTCAAATCCTGGTAGAGAGTAAATTTTTCAAAGGTAATGATTTTTAAGATGAATGTTTTTAATCCTTATGAGAAATTATATGAATGAAGAATATTTTTTCCATCCCTCCAACACCTCGGCTTTCTTTGTTTTTGGCCAAAGGCTTAGAGAATCTTTGCAATGGTAATGTCATGTGCGTGAGATGTCTCCTCGTATACATGATATCTCAAGAATAATAGATTAATTTGAGTTGATACAGGGCCGAATGGTGTTCCCTGTTGCTTTTAGTGAAGATATCTTGTAGAGAAATTAGGGTAGGGAGGGGGTTGTAGCTTAATGAGAAAAACTTGAAAAGGCAAATTCCAAGTCGCTATACATGACATTTACTTAATATTTGATGTGAAGCTTTGGTCCATCATCACTTCGTTTTCACTGCCATTTTGGGTTTGCTAATTAAATATTAATGATTGGCGGAGCCAACTGAGAATTTTTCTGAATTTAGCATGTAAACACGAAATCTAAAAAAATCTAGAATATTAGGTATAATTATAACCATTGACCCAAGGTTGGTCCCTGTTATGTTTGGTGCATATATCATGCATAGTAATCAGTGGACAGGGCTTAAGGTACCACAGTTTTTTTCTTCTTATTATGACAGACATAACAATATATCACAGCTTGAGAGTATCTCTGTTGAACGTCCTTGCTCAATAATTAATTTTTCTTACCACTTGAATCACTAAACGTTTTATTTTTGGATGCATATGTCACGTTTTTGTGAGAGGTACATGCAAATAAATGCCTAGAAACCATGTAGGTGTTTACACAGCCTTATCATGATGGGAACGCATTGATCTTTCTCTCGTTGTTTTTTACTTCGGAAAGCACCAACTTACAGTTCTATTTGCAAAATATTTCAGAAAAGTCTCAGCTATATGTGTTACTTCTTGAAGAAATCAATATAACATCCTCAGCAGTTAATTGTGATCATCGAGAGACATGCCCTACCTCATAGGACATTTATAAAAACCCTTGATGTGTGCTTTAAATCATTACATGTGTTCAATCTGGAATACCAAAAGGCATGTCTTGGTAACTGGGAATTTTTCCAAAACGTTGTTAATGAGTTGCATGGACTGGCAGTGGGAAAAAAAAGTGCAACCAGATACGAGATTTTCGTGCTTACCGTGCTACCAGCAAAGACAAGGTAACTGCAGTGTAGCAGTCGTCATGGTGAGCATTCCACATGTTTTCAAATATCAAAGTTCACTTTGATGTATATCTTCCAGTATCTGTTAAAAAGATTATATCCTTTCATTTCGCAACTACTTGTTTTGACTGGTTTGCATGCTAATTCAAATTAAAGTAATAATGAACAAACCACTGTGTATCTAAAGTTGTTGCTTGTTTTAAATTGACTTCAGGAAGAATTGTTTCTTTGTCTTACATTTTCAGACCCGTCACATCGGATGACTTGAGGGATTGTTGTTATTGTAAGAGTGTTTAAATTGATTGTGCATAATACTCAGCAGTACAATAATAAATCCAATCAATGTGATGATTGTGTGTTTAACATGGTGAATGTAACATTTATTACACAAACAGTAACATGAAATTGATTATACTGTCATAGCATTCAGTGTCCCAAGAATGCAAATGGTCAGTTTAATGCAAATATGTTTCATGTCACAAACGTCACTATTGTTCCATTTTCTTTCAAGAGAATTATATCGGTTCATGTCATTCTTCATTTCATTCTTCATTTATTATTTGGTATTGGTTGAGTGTTGACTCTTAATTGGTGACTACAGAAACAGTTGTGTCTTTGTCATTGTCTTCATGGCTGACAGTTGATTATGATTTAACTTTAAAATGATGTTTACTATAAACGTTGAAGAGGTGGGGTATTATGTGAAAAGTGAAGGAAAATAATTTCAGTGTTAACTGGCTACCACCAAATATTCAAGATCCTTCCTCTTGAGGATGTATGAGTATTGCTCCATTGTGCTTAATAGTATTACAACTTAATCCTGTCAAAGAGCTGATAGTAACTTGAACTTGTTGGAACAGTACTATAATGCTCAATTATATACCAGCATGTTTAAGTTACTCAAAAGCTCATATGACATAGAATACTATTTTTTGGGGAACGTTTATGGGTTGATGTTTTGTAATTGAAACTAAAGTACCTATGAACAAGAAATTTTAGCTAATGCTGCGGGTAGAGTTGTATCTATGTCAAATTTTGCAATCAGGCAGTTGATTATGTTATTTTTTGAGCTTTTAAATATCTTTACATGTTAAGAAAGTTGGGTGAAATTCCTAAGTCGACCAAATGCTGTTTGTACATGCATCTCAGAAACTTAAAGAGTAAATCATTACAGGGAACAACAGGGAACACCATTCTGCCCTGTGTCAACTCAAATTAATCTAGTATTCTTGAGATACCATGTATACAAGCAGACATCTCACGCACATGACATCACCATTGCATAGATTCTCTGAGCCTTTGGCAAAAAAACAAAAAGCCCAAATGTTGGAGAGCTGGAAAACAATGTTCTTCAACATATAATTTCTCCTGAGGATTATAAAAACATTCATCTTAAAAATCAGTACATTTAAGAAATGTACTCTCTACCAGAATTTGAGTAGTTGATAAATATTCTTCATTCCATTAAGATAAAATATATCTGCATCAAGTTTTTGCATAGTATCTCAATCACAAACTGACATAATTACAATTGTGGTGGGCACAAAACCATGCAAACTTACACAATGGAAATCTACGAAAGCTGCACATAATTTCTTTACAGATAGTTTACCCCTATGCGTCTCCCAGGAAATAAATGTGGTAACAAATGGATTGCAGCATTGCTTTTTCCCATCTGACATATGTACATAAGTTTCCTTGATATCCACAAACAGTAGTGTAATACCAACTAAATGAATTTTTTAAGCAATCAAAGAAAAAAAATGAGACATCTAGTGTGCCAACTGCATACAGTTACAGCTTAAGTTAAAGTTAGGCCTAGAGTACAGGTAGGCATGTCCGCACTCACATTTACATATACAAACTAATATAAGTTGGGATGGGGGTGTGTGTCTCTTTCAACTTGTAATTTAGAATATTAGAATAATTTAGAATATTTTGTACAGGAACATATATATCAATGGACAAGTGAGAAGTTCAGAATTTCATGTCACATGACTTTTATGCAATTTGAGCTCCTTCTGTATGCAAATATGCAAATTAGGTTCCAAAATGGCATCTCTCCTGTCAATGAGCAAATAACTAAAAGTCAAGGAATCGGGTTGTTAACTTGTTTTATGTTATTCCCTTATTACAATTTCCTTTCTTCTGATACCAATTGTGGTGAAGTTGGTTGAAAAATGGCAGAGATATGAGTTGTTTTTTTTCTTTTAGGAGAGTGTAGTCTGTGTCTGTATAGTATGTATATAGTATGTATTCCCGGTAATTTGCCGGATTTTGGCAAATATTTCAGGCATGTTGGGGAAATTTCGGTCATAATTTCTGCTACACTAAATGGACCTATGCTTTTCAATGTATCTTTGTAATGTTTTTAGCTTCTTCTGAAAGATTATTGAGGCTGCTGGGCTGATATCAATTTGAGTTGACTTTAGAATAATGAATAGGCCAAAGGTCAAATTTTCAAGAATTTGAAACGTAAACAAAGTTTCAACTGAAGTGTTGGAAAGATGTTCAATATAAAAAGTATACATCATTTGGTAAGATCGTTCTATGGGCTTCCTTTTAGTACTTAAACAAAGTATGCAGGATGACGTATTGGAAAGATACGATGCTTTAAAAATGCTTACTGCTATGATAAGGGCTAGATCATTACCATATGATAGCCTTAGTTAGGTCTATCAGTATCACCAATCCACATCAGACTTGGCCTACTTGCTACCTGCTAAAATGGCAAACCAGTAATTATAAATTGCATAACATGAATACATTAACTCTAAAAAAAATGGTATCAGCGTTACAATAGGCCAATGCGCAAAGCCATTTTAAAATGTACTGCCTAGTAAAGCCTAAGTAAGCCCTACTACGGTAAAAGGACTAGAAGGATACACTAGTTAGGATTAGGCCTAACTGAACTTAAGAATAGAATACACTAAGGAACAGTAAAAATCCTCCGTCCGTCCGTGATTCTCTGTCAATTATGAGTTGAATATGGCAAATAACTTAATGTATCAATTTGACGTTAGGTCTACGTAACGCAAGCGAATCAAAGTTAGTCGTCTATCCAATTAAGTCGTGAGTCTAGAAGCATTTTTCAGTATTGTAACGTTCACTTACAGAGTAACTAAACTTACCTTCGAATTTTTCAATGAACTCTTCCAGGCCCCAGTCCTTTAACGTGAGTTTCCATGTCATTGTAGCTCGAGTGGTCGCGAAATGTATGTGGCTTGCGCGTGTATGGCCATGGATTACTAGTATATTCAGTAAAGATTAATGACTTTACTTGACAAACTGGTACAAGTTAGGTTGCATTATCTAACTCTGCATCCGTTGAATAACGCATTGGCAAAAGTTACTCGTAATCATGTAAAATGACTAAG
Organism: Apostichopus parvimensis; assembly: GCA_000934455.1. Lineage (NCBI taxonomy): Eukaryota > Metazoa > Echinodermata > Holothuroidea > Aspidochirotida > Stichopodidae > Apostichopus > Apostichopus parvimensis. The sequence continues at coordinate 39,090 of KN884552.1, forward strand.
TGGACTTTTACTATAATTTTCGGCAATACCCAATCGCATGCATACGCATACTTTTACTGAATGTTGTGTAATATTGACAAAATGCCATGTATTTTTTTACAACCCGGGATTTACATTACATTATTTTACATATTGTGTTATGTGTGTAATAGGGCTGCTAGATCTATATAATCTTTAAAGTCTTAGGTGTAGCGCAAGCCTAGCCAAGTCCATCTAGCTTGTTGCTAAGACATGTGTAAGAAAGAACGTATTTGTAACATTTAAGTTTGTATTATTTGATCTGTTTACGAAACCTATTAATAGTGTTTCAATGATCACTGGCTTGATTTTCGCTGTACAGTTCCAATTGACATGATAAGTGTTACTGTAATTCAGTTATTCAGTTTGAGCTATTCGGTGACTGACGCCTGTTATTTTCACCACTGGATCACTAAACGTTCACATAATGCTAATGTAAGGTTAAACCTCATATTATGTAGTTAGGAGTGCGCGCTAATAGTCACTTGTTGGTATCGGGTTGAAACTGAGATGTCAATTTCAAATTGATTTCTCATATGTTTGTACAAAGCAAAGACACAACACACTGCTATCTAAGATCTTGAAAATGTAAAATTGTGACCTTTTAATTACAGAGTCTTGACTACATCAAGTAGTTGTTGCAATCAATTCAGGAATAACTTACGACATCAGAAACATTACCTGAGCATGTTTTTCACAACAATGGTACCTACAACTAGATCAAATTTATATGTTATACATTGTTATCAATAATATTCTACCAGTGTTACAAATATCATAACTATGATAGGAACAACCAGTGCAAGGTATAATGTAAATCATTTATTAACAATTTTAAGTCATTACTTCGTTAAGATAGCTGCAGGGGATCCGTGTGCTACATTAGGTCCATATTATATTAAACTTTTAATTCATCAAACTGAGGGGTTTGCACAAACTATTATCAAATTATCTAGTCGAGTGCGTGTCACAAGTCGTGCTGCATAACTTTGCACCTGTTGAAGACGACTGGTTAGTGTTTTGAGGTAGGCCACAGAGTAAGGCATTACCATAATATAATCGAGATGTGACGAGAGAATGAACATTTTGATACACAATAGACGGACAGTTAAATTGGACAAATGAGCAATGAATAGAGCAGAGTTAAGCACAACAAATGAAATGTAACGAGAGAATAAAAGCTCTGTTGTAGTTAATATCGTACACACGATGCATTTTATGTACGTGTATTGATTATAAAGAGTACACATTATTGCATGTAGGCTAGTATTCTTAGTGAATGGCAAACGAACGCGTTTGTTGTGGAGTTAAACAATAGTTTCAATTACAGAAAATATAACGAATGTCACTGTGACACATGGTAAGTGCACCTATAGAGTGTGTCAAACGATATGGTATTTAAAGATAGCAGTTCATAAAGGTGTGAATTTCGATTCCGTTGGTCCATATACACTAACATTGCCCAGCCTTTAAGTGATAGATTTAAGTATTGACCTAACATAAGGCTTAGCAATTGTAGTGTAGTATTTCCTGCTCAAATTAGTAGCTTGTTGTAAATGAAATAATTAAGAATATATACTGCTGGATGAGTGTGCCAAGATCGTTTTGTGACGATCGAAACATATGTACATGAAATATTGTCTCTGTACAGATATGAACCTAGCCCCCCTCCTACAAAAGATTGACAATCGCCTAAAAAATGAGCTTGTACTATAGTATCAGATAATTGCTGGTATACATATTGCAAACTGTTTAGAGCGACAAATGACTCAATGCGTTTCCATATACTCAGTGTTATGTTGTTTTTGATGCAATTTTTCAGTGTGCCATTTCTCCATACTTGCAACTATGTTGGTTCCTGTACCAAGAAACGGTAGTCGCTCAGCACCAAACTGTTATCAGGATTAGTGTAAATTACCAAGTTAATAATCTTCTGCTTTGTCAAATGCATCTTAAATAGACGATTCCCGTTGTCAAGGAAACTTATTCTGCTTTTGATAGTTATGCTGCTAACGAAAATCAAATTTAAGCGAATCCTTCTATCACTGATTTGCTTCCTTTACTTTAATAATGCATCCGAAGAGATATTGTCATGGTTCACGCTTATTTTCTTTACAATTTTAGGTGATGAACAGAAGAAACAGAAAAGAAAAACGCGGTCACTGGTACGTTATGTGTACGCTTTCGAATAAGCAATGTTCGTAGGAATCTTAAATCCGCATGAACTAGGTGAATGGTATAGCAGCATCGTTAGCCGCACAATTTCGGTCCCCATGTAACTTATCAGTGTAGCTTGTATGTCTTTATACACTGGAACAATGCTATACTCGTAAGTTTATTATCCACAGCCAATACCGTTTATCAGGTTATCTGGTTTTAAGTATAACATTCCCTGAATTGAAATATATGTTTTTGTTAATTTGATGTACAACGATTTCCTTTGCAAGCGAATATATAGTGCAAGTAACCACCTGCGTAAGTAATCTTTACTTTTTGAGAAAAGTCATCCAAGAAAGAATCTGGGCACGTTAACCAAACTGATCCCCTCTCAACCCCAATACCCATGCATCGAGACTGTTAACATTGTCAATTGTGTATCACGAGTCCCTTAGAAAAGGAAAATACACCTTGCATGATCATAGGCGTACGGGACCATTTCAGTTTGGGGGGGCAGAACTTTTTGTGCCCGAAAGTTCACGTGACACTATCTAAGCGGAGCGCCACCATCGGTTGGCGCGTAGCGTACAAGAAAATTTTTGGCAAAT
>KN884553.1:5551-20731 GCA_000934455.1 Apostichopus parvimensis
CACATGAGATTAAGTCATGAAGTTAAGCTACATAATCAAAAATATGGCCAGCAAACATTATAATGCTGCCCATATGGTGATGTCACCAAACACCATTGCTAATTTGTATGCACAAAGGTTCGTTTAGATTATGGCAAAATAATGCATTTTCTATAACTTATTATACATGTACACAGTATCCAACGAAGGAATGTAAGTGAGACCATAACATACCTCATTGTCTCTGGGGAAAATTTTTGGATTTGGCTCTGAATGTACAAAGCACATAGCAAATGAGATTATGAACACAAGAATGTAAATTTTTAAATCCATAGAATTAGACTAACAATATTTGCGGTGCCTCAATGGAGATAGTTGATGTTTCTCAGAAAATTACAGTTAGAGTCCTTCCTCTCCCCAAACAAGTACTGTATGTAGAATAAAATGTTCTTTACCATCAGAAATTGTCATTGCATTGCAAATTGCAAAGTGTTCCAAAGTTATGTGGTTATTTAAAAGCCTGTCATTTTGTGTAACCATTTTCCTATCTTACATTTCTCTGCATAAACTTCAACTCGTAGCTGGCTACTGTACATTGTTGCATACCATATGACTGCATTCCTTAACAGTTTAGACCTAACATCTTTTTCAATACATAACAGTCTAGACTGTACCGAATCTTGCTCACTGCACCACCACAGCAGAGCCAACAGAGCCACACAAGAAACTCTGTTCAGACGATTTTCACAAAATACAGTACACTGCACTAAATTCATATTGTATTGCTCATGAAGCACTATGAAGGTGCCAGAATAGCAGCACAAGAAACTCCCTACAGTCGTGGAATATTTTCAACATACTTCAATTCTTGTGTCAATTGTGATTATATACAGATTATAAAAATCTGTGTCTCTCTCAAAATGCTTGTCCAATCAAGTGGCTCCATCATAGCAAACACCTACAGGTAGCATGGACACTTCGAATTTGGGACACCTAAGCCTTAAATCACCCCAAAACTATATCTTCTGGTATAAATCACCTGAAAATATACTTGATATGGTGGGAGAAGTGTGTTATATTAAGATACACGGCCAAACTTTCTTTCCTGCAAACTGTTTTCACGTTGTAAAAAAGAGGATTCTTCGTGATTGTGGAACTGGTATTTCTTTGCTCGAGTATTGCGAATATTCGGACACCCGGCCTACAGTGTGGCGCTGGTGATAAAATTGGTGGCGCAGTTGCTCTTTCAGTAATTATAACAGACTTCATAGATCTCCGTCATTTTATTGACAAATATGTAAGTATTTACTTGCACATGGGTCATTTTAGAGAGAAAGTATCTGTATCTTCGTAGTTTTTCGTGAAATTGGCTGCTGCTATAGATTGTCATGGTGAAATCGTGCATTTCTTAGGGGTGTCCGAAATTCGCAGTGTTCCAAATTTTGCAATACTGACTATACAACATAGAGCTCTTTGCAGCTGCAAGGTTTTCTAAAAGATACTCCCTCCATGATATCATTTTTATAAAATTATATATAAAATCCTTAGTTCTGGAATCTAAATAAAGTGCTCTTCTGTCAAGGAAAAATGTCTTAAAAGATTCTAACTAGATTTTGATTGATAGCATGGGCACTTCGTATTCCGGACACCTAAGCCTTAAAACACCCCAAAACTATATCTATTTGGTATAAATCACCTGAAAATATACTTGATATGGTGGGAGAAGTGTGTTATATTAAGATACACGGCCAAACTTTCTTTCCTGCAAACTGTTTTCACGTTGTAAAAAAGAGGATTCTTCGTGATTGTGGAACTGGTATTTCTTTGCTCGAGTATTGCGAATATTCGGACACCCGGCCTACAGTGTGGCGCTGGTGATAAAATTGGTGGCGCAGTTGCTCTTTCAGTAATTATAACAGACTTCATAGATCTCCGTCATTTTATTGACAAATATGTAAGTATTTACTTGCACATGGGTCATTTTGGAGAGAAAATAACTGTAGCTTCGTACTTGTTGGTGAAATTCGGCTCTTCCTGTAGGGTGTCATGCATTTCTTAGGGGTGTCCGAAATTCGCAGTGTTCCGAAATTAGCAATACTGACTATACTGTTAGTTTTGAGGCTAATGTTAGATATAATCACAAAAACCCTATGGGTCCAACAGAAGTGGACTTGGCCTAGACTTAAATGAGGCCCCTGGCTAGGAACCATCGTTTCACTTCAAAGTTCTAGGCCTAGGCTAAGTTAGGCCTTGGCTAAATATGTTTGACAGTGAAATAGCAACTCATCTGCAACCATTAACACTGTAGGTGACACAATGCGTTAAGCAATATGTTTGAGAGGCTTGTTGTTAGCAGCATTAAGCCAATATTCAGTAATACTTGACTAAGAAGTTTGAACTGGTACTGGTAGCCCTATGGGGCTCCTATGCATTGGCAGTATGGCAGTGATACAATGCAGTTGCTAGAATAACGTTAGGCCCTGTTAGGCCTAGGTAAGTTAATAGGGTTTATCGTTAGCCTTGGGCTACTGCCAATGGTTTCCTGCTGGTATATACCCAGTGTCCGCCATCCTAAGAACATGAATTTGGAGGTATACTCACATCTGATCCCTCGCATAATTTTCCGACATAAACCTGCCCTTGCGTGATCTTCTTTCGCCCGGGCTGTTTTAAGGTCCATTGCTTTCATATCCGTTCCCATGTAAACTTCACTTTCCATGGCAGTTGGTGCATGGTCACCATCTTCATCGTCATCAGAGGAACCATCCTGTTCGTCATAATTATCAGGTTCTTCCGAAGCCATGTCAAAACCTTCGTTGTCATTCCATGCCTGACGTGATGCTGAACTAGCAGGTCTAGGACTGGGATCTTCATTTGTGATTTTGTCCATCTCCAGTTCATCTTCACGTGAAAGAACTGTCCCCGAACTACCCGGTCGGGGAGAAGGACTAACTCTGGAATTACGACTTGATGCCATTAGGCTATTTTAGCCTGTCCTAGACGACAATAACTTATCCTAATGCAATCTCGAAATTCCCTGTGATTACTGCATGTGTAAAATGGGTAAAGACGGCATCATTTGCGATAAGCATCCCAGCAAGTCTTGGTCACATTTCAATCCTGTGTTCACCCGAAACAGTTACTTTCACTTCTATTAACGTACGCTATTCGTAGCCTAACGTTAGGTTCTACAAGCGAGCGCTCTTACAACAAAGTTGTACAAGTAATTCGATAATAAGAAAACCGTGTAGCGAAGCAGTGACGTCACTACACTTTTCAATATTTGGGAGAATTTGATTGGTGATCAACCGTTTCTTTTTCTTGAGTGGAAAGTTATCGACAAACACTGCCGTAAAATTAAGTTTTTATTTGGTCTTGGAAATGAGCCTCGGCTAGGTTTCTTGCATCGATATTCCACTTTATCGATTATGACAGTTATAAAGATATTACTTCGCTAGTTTCTACAAGGCTGTAAGCACTCATTGCGTCAGTCAGGATATAATTAGACAATATTTATTCAATGGTCGATGCGAGCGCTTTTCGCAACTCGGTAAGTGCGCAGAGCAGGGTTACATCATCAGCCTATATGTAATCAGTATTATATATCCCTTAAAGGTGCCCCCTTCCCCTGCCATTCCTCTGCTCGGTTACTCTAAGAAACGACAAAACGTACTGTAGGCCTCTTATATGTAAACTGTCATGTCTGAAGGCTTTTTCTGGCGGTATAGGAAATAAGTGCGAGTATAATTTGATAGTTGTGCAATGGATAATTTTAGAGAGGATAAAGTGACAAACCGAATGCTCTGCGCCACAGTACTACTTTTAGAAACTCAAAAATGGCTGCATAATGTCGTTTCATCGAGGCCAACACTGTACTGGTCGGTCACGTGATGCTGAACACTTTCAACCTACCTCCATCTTCCTTGCAATATACTCTTCTCTCCCCACCCTACCCCCCCCCCCCCCTCTCTCTCTCGCACTCTCTTTGCTTAATTTCACGAGGAATACTAGCTGCCTCTCGAAAAAGGATGCAATCGAGAGGGAACAATATTGTTTAATGCTAAGGAACGGTAACGCCTAAGTTTTACATTTGGTCATGTGCTTTTAAAGCAGTTTTTCATTCAGTCAAATTTGAATAACTTTTCCCCACACTTTTGCAACCTTGTAGCTCATTATCTTATAGAGTTCCATTTCAAAACAATGAAATAAAACTGACTTGAAAAATGAAGATATACAGTTTGCTTTTGCAAATGATTAATACTAAATATGTAAACGTGCCTGAGTGTCGAAATGTTTAGAGTCCAATTCATAAATTGCGACCATGGCAGTATTTTAGTATTGACATCGAAGAAGTGCTAGAAAGTGCATATACCGGAATATTGTAATGTTAGTACATTGTTTTATTGATTAATGTGACTTTAATAAAACAAAGCAAATATGTTCTTTTTTAAGAACGATAGTGACATTTTCAGCCCATTTAGTCCTTGACACATTTTTAATGCATATAGTAAAACATATTAACTCGTATGCTTTCCATACTAAGTTTTGTTTTGTATCTGAGGAACGTACCAAACTATTTGTGTGTCATCATAAACCGCGAAGCAGTCCAGCGACTTCAACTGGTGAGCCTCAGATATGGAACGCGAAAAGGGAAAAAATCCGTTAACAACGGCGACTTTTGTAGCAACAACTATTTAAAATTCGTTAACCACGTCCTGATTTGTAGAAACAACCATTGTCACAGAGTCACAGTGATATATCGGGTCTTTTCTCAAGAAGTGACCATGAAAGCGGTACAGAACTAATATAACTTGACCATAAAAGCGGTACAGAACTAATATAACTTGAATTACACACGACAGTGACAATTGAATGTCTATATGCAACATACCGAATTAGATTTTATGTCTTACACGTCATATTTATAGTTTACAATCTATAGCTCATTAACAACAGGGTCGGATCCAGGTTTAAAAAAAAAACGTAACGGTGTGGCTCTGAGGCATGCATGGGGGTAAGGGTCTTCCCAAGAAAATAATGAAAACAAATTTTAGACATGAAATGGTGCATGTTTAAGCTACGAAAATTGGATTTTAAGTAAACGGCATCTTAACTTTGAGGTAGGCCTATACTAGCTCCTTGATCTCATCGGTGGCGGCGGATGAAGGATTTTTAAAAAAGCTGTGTGTCCCCCTTGTCAGGGATTCGGGGGTCCTCTCACCCTCCATCCCCCCACCCCCACTACGAAAATAAAAAAATTACTTGAAATGTTGCATTTTGGGCCATAGGCTATAACTTAGATCTCCAATTAAGTCTAATCGTCAGGTATTGTTAGTAACCGCTTGCGTGTGGGTGGATTTGAAAAGGGGGAATTCAAACCTCATCCCGACCACCCCTTTTCCCTAGCGCTGGATCCGCGCCGGAACCTTGGCTTACATGGTGACAAAACTCTACACAGGGAACGTGTCGGTCAGAAATCAATTTCATCAAATTTATTCTTAGCATATACATTTGTTGGTTTTGCCAAATTGTTGAGCAAACTCAGAAAGCTGCTTTAAAAGAAAGAGACAATTTTAACCTAATTACTCATAGGAAGGAACAGATGTACAACGGCAGTCTATATCACCATGGTAACTGAGTATAATGATTGACATGTCGTGTAATGAAATTACGAAAATACTGAAAACAACAAATCCAAGTTGTTTTTGTCACGGTCTTGACTCACTTCGTGTTTCCATTTAACATAACTGCTCTATAGTTACACCGTTATACATGTTATAGAAATAAACTGTGTATGCCTGGCAGCCTGCAGGGGTGTCTAAAAAGTTACTTAGATAATTTCAAAACATGATAGATAATTCAGTCACGCGAACTGAGTCCCAGAGTATCAAACAATGCAAGCAGCCGAGGCAAGAGCCTCGGTGCCACAATGTCAACGTATATGCAACACCAGCCATATGATCAATTCGTTCAAATCATGGACGTCTTACAGTCTGCGCAGTGCAACCCACATGGAACTACTGTGTGTCACGTGGAAGTTGCAAAACTAATTTACATAATCCTTTGCCGCACATGCATCCTTCCTAATGTTCCACGAGGCTTCACAGTATATAAATAACCCCTCTAATCACACACATTTTACTGTTAATGTGACGCATGTTGTATGAATATTTTGACATACGGAGATTGTCAGTGCGTGGGTGGGGATGTAATTGACTGACTAAGAGGGGCGCTCCGCCATGTGCGCCAGTCATGTACAGATGATTATCGAAGATAGACGTTTACATGGACCACTAATATACTGCAAAATTACCGACAAAGTTATAAACACGGCAAGTTTTTAGGTTTCAATGAGGGACGGCGAAGTACCAGAAGGAGAGAGGACGGGGGGGGGGTTAGGGCCAATTTGGAGGGGGCGGGGTTTTTCTTCTGCCCATATGATGCAAGGGATCTATATCCACGGATATACCGCCCACTGTTACCGCCGATGTGTATACCGCAAGGCAGATATACTGTGGGTAAAATAGGTTCAGGTTAGTGCTTCAATTCCCAGTCGTCCGGGTAAAATGCCAAACTCACTACGAACAGTTTTTTTCGAGCTGTCACTGAAGTGAAGGGGTTCCCAGTCCGGAACCGAGGGATACAGCTTAGAGGAAATGAACTTGATTAGCTAATATGGCTTGTAATGACAACTTGGCGTGCCATATAATAATGATAGGAGAAAGGTATGCTTTTTCTATATAGTTTATCTGGTTCAACTCAGTCCAAACCGACCTTCTCAGTCCTGTTGAGAAAGTTTTTTTTGCAGATCGACGGTAGTATTTGCAACGAGTAGATAGATGGTTGCTTACATGTATATACTGTACAATTAATCAATCGGAATAAACCAACAGGTAACTGAGATACAGGGATTTTTTCAAGGAAAAATTGATCATTGAGTAAGCAACGGTTTAGGACGAAGGAATCAGGTGATTGTAGCCTACCGGCTTCTTTTAGCAGGTTTGTTTTCTCAAATTATCGACTTTTTCATTTATATCGTCCTATTGAAGTTGAGTACAGCAGCGGGTTTAGCTTGCTTCATCTTGCCTGACTGTTTCGGTTCATTAATAGCTGCCTATATAAATTTCCTCATGTTATATAATCTTATTTCAATATAAAGTTTAACAATAGCACAGTTTCGAATGTTGCGCCGTATAGTGGCAAATGTGATTTTTTTTTGTAACTTGAGTGGAGATATTCCGAGTGAATTTGAGAGGAGAGGCAACGTAGGAGGGAGAGAGAGATGGGGGGGGGGGTGGAGAGCAGAGTAAGTTTAGTCGGGTGGAGGAAGGGGTTAGAAGAGGAAAATAATGAGGAGGGCTCTGTTAGTTGACAGCTAGTATTGTGTTGGGATTTCAGAAGCGTATATGAAGTTTTCGAAATATCGGAAGGAGTGATGGGGTAGGGGGCGGGTGAGGGGCGGGCCGACGAGTCCTGCAGAATAATTTTACTTTTTTTTATGTCTACAACGGTTAATTTAAGCAGGCATTTTAACAATCTCCAAGACAAGGCATGTCTGTATGTGAAACTGTTCGGGCATTCAGTTTCTGATAATTCAAATGATACAGCTGAACCATCCAGTAACGCTGTGGAGACGTGCCATTCTTGGTTGTGAGGACACTATTTTTTGCACTTTTCGGGAATAGTTTGAGTTGAAACTTTACAGTTAGCTTAGTTTACGTCATTGGTATAGTATCCTTGTATTGGAAAATCTCGAGAATCAACGCAAATTGCTGCTTTAAGATTATTGATGGCCACGTACGCCCTCATTCCCCCACCGACCCACCCCACCACTTTGTGTCGTGGCCGTAATGACCTAATTTAGATGTCAAAAAATGCAAAAGGTTCAAGTCCCACATATATATAGTAGGCCTACAATTTTTCTTTTCTCTAACTTCTGTTAAAGGCATTGAAGACTCGCCCAAAACCGCGTGCCGCGCTCTGAAAAAGTTAACTTTCCGTTGCTTGCAAGTGAAGTTTTCTTCTTGTCGCTACAAAATGCAGACAGTAATGAAACGTGATAACTTGTTATCTTTTATCTAGATCTGAGATGTCCATCGCTGCTATTTACACTGTGTTGTGGGTATTGACCGTAGCTGCATGTATTGACTGTACACTAGTGTCTAGTTACCGACGGTAGCAAGCTGTATGTGTATTTTCTGGGATCGATGGTGGTGTCTAACACTTCTGTTGCACCTCAATCAAAACTAGGTCAGATTACCGGCATGAGACGTTTCTTTGTGCGCGAGTCTTCACACCCTTTAATTTTAACAGGAAACTCATTACACGATGATGGGTAAGAGCCGTACAGTTGGTCATTTAAATATAAATGGCTTCTTCGTCCCTTCCTCGAAAAACAAAAAAAAAAACCTTCCATATAAAAAAGTTAGAGGGCCTGACATTTCGATCCAGGCTAGCAGGATCTTCTTCAGATGCTAACTGAATCTGTCGTACAGATCCATATATGGCTTTCATGTAATGTATGATAGAGGATGACTCCGGTATATGTAGAGAGGGCGCTATCCCTAAATATACGGCTCTGATTTACACCAGAGAATACTATATCATCCTGGCCCTACAAGTACATGTATGTACTATACTATACCACTGGAGATAAGATATATTGCACACTGTCGACAAATGTGTTCGAAAACTTGTTGACCATTTCACAACCCCATGAGGCAATTTACTGATAGTTGGTGGTTAGTGTGCATGAATGGGGTTTCATCAATCACGCATGCACGAAGTTACATAGTCAGGCACCTACCCAAGTTTGAACTTGATCGGACTTACGGTCTATAGGACAGGGGTTCCCTAACTGGGGTGCATGAACCCCCAGGGGATGTGTGAGTCTATCCCATGGGGCTCGTGAGACGTTTCTGAAAGTCAAAACCCCATGAGGCAATTTACCGAAAGTTGGTGTTTAGTGTGCATGAATGGGGTTTCATCAATCACGCATGCACGAATTTACATAGTCAGGCACCTACCTAAGTTTGAACTTGATCGGACTTACGGTCTAGGACAGGGGTTCCCTAACTGGGGTTCATGCACCCCCAGGGGATGCGTGAGTCCATCCCATGGGGTTCATGAGACGTTTCTGAAAGTCAAAACTAGAGTACTTTTTGTTGAACTAAAATCTGTTATATCATATAATTTAGTAATGTACAAAAGTCGTACTATCGACAACTCTTTTCGCGTTCCATACGCATATGTTGCCATAGTAATGCCGTACCGTGCATTTTTCATTACATTATTACACTATGAACTTGATCTTTTACGAAGCACTTTTATGCGTATTGTAGTATAATAATTACTCAGATAGTGTCTCGAAAAGTTGGGGGTTCGTGGACAACTCTGACACCCACAGGGGGTTCGTGGACGGTGGATGGATAAAGTAGGGAAACCCTGGTCTGGGAGTTCGCGACACACAATTTTTTGCTCACTCACACCCTCACACACACACACTCACGCACACATGCACTTCCTCACATTTCTGATGTAGGGTGAAGTACAATATCTCATCTACCTATCATGCATTACATCATGCAGGACTAGGAAGATAAGATAATTATACAATACGTATGGAAACATAGAGAATTAGACCCAAATCATGCACGTATGTCTACGAACCTGGCAGACACAAAAAAGAAAGTGAGTAAAAATAGGGGGATAAACAAATTACACACAAATCAGCGACAAAGGACACTTCAGAATCATTACATTTCGTAAATGAAGTTGGAATATTTTCACGAATTGCGTGTAATCTGTCAACATACATTACGCGGGATCGTGCACAAGTGTCAGTTGCAAAAACACTGTGTTTGAATCATAGAAATTGAACTACCGGTACTTCAATTTCTATGGTTTGAATAGAGGCTTCGTGTTCGTGTAACCAAACAAACAACAGAACAGAACAGCACGCATGCGCAATACTAATCTGGTGTGACTTGATGGAGAGAGCTGAATTTCCCTTTATTAAGTTTATTGTGATAAAAAATTGTTTTCTTGTGTTCATCAGTGAACACCTATGACTAAAACAAGTAATCATAAGTATCAAAGCTTGTAAGGGAATCATTCGACGTGTTCCAAGAGAGATACATTGTATATATATTTATTAACCACTCCAACTTTCAGCAATCCTCAGTAGTATAGTGGAGAGTATCTCCGCCTGTCACGCGGAAGACCGGGGTTCGATTCCCCGCTGGGGAGGACATAATCTTTTCCCTTTTTTCCTTTTTTCTTCTGTGGTTTAGTGGTGACTTACAAAAATGCTGTAATATTTAAAGTTCCCTTTTCAGTTGTTTTCTAATATTGTATATTTATATATAAATACGTATTACAATGAAATTGTCAATAAACTAATACAAAAGTGTTGAGTTAAAATTCAAACCATTCATTGTACGCGTTAATGTGTATTGGGTGTGCATTGACGGGATGTATGAAAGGGCATGCGTAGTAAGGGGCCTATGATTGTCATCGGCGGGAAGTGGCAGGGTGGGGTGGGGACGGGGGTGGGGTGGTAATGTGGGAGTTTGTAGCTTGTTGAGGTTCTCAGGTACTCTAATAAGGAATACCATTTACTAAAAACACTGATAATTCCTTATGCCGGCACATGGAAATTCAGGTCATGACGTATTTTTTCTAGTAAATCTTATTGTGCTACCATCAAGAAAATAAAAACGGCATCTATCCAATATGCTGCTACATGGCATCTTCATTCACCGGGTTGGGGGTGGGGGTGGTTCCATGAATCAGGGTTTGTGCATTTACAAAGGACGCCATCTAACCATTACGTTTTATTTTTAAAGAGGAAAATGTTAGCAGAAACTAAATACCGTCGTATAATATAAGCTTCTATAGCATCAAACACTCTCTGAACTTCAAAAGCATCAAAAGAACCATATGTTTGCGGAGTTGAGGGGATGAAATGCTGTAAAACGAGGAAAAGACAAGTTTGTTCGATTTGGGAGATTATAGGGATGTTACGGTGCCTGAAATTGATTGCTTAACACACTCACTGACAATTTTCTATATCTTTAGGCAGTGGCTTGTGCGTAAGGAGGTGGGGGACTGAATGGGGGGGGGGGGGGGGGGGGGGGGGCCCCACCTTTCAATCGGGGAAAAATGTTTTTTTACATTCAGCTTTGGTAGAATTAGACCACTGTTACGGGAGTATATACCTCCCCCCCCCCCCCTTTTTCTTTGCAATCTCACGCCAAGTATATTTATTGCTTATAGGGCTAGTTAAAATAGAACTAATTAATAGTCTAAATGTGTCTCAGAATGAGTCATTTGACGTCTACATCTTTAATTTGATTTCTGTGGAGGACCTCAAGATTTCCCTATAGGAGTCAGTTCAATGACCCCAGGGTAGCATCCCTCCTTCATAAATCATTCGTCAATAATTGTTTTGTTTTCTATAAGTAACATTTGTCAGAATTAAAATGACATCATTCATCTTAAACTAAACTTTTAGTTATATGCATCTTGACTTTACAGGGGAACACGAAGGAGGACTTTAACTGCAAACTTCACAGACCTGAAAGAAACAAAAGGGAGCATGGATGTCCTGTACGATCACGGTTCTTTCGAGCACCACCATCCACAGTTTGTTCAGCCGAGTTTCCAAATTTCTCCTCCTCAACAAGTTGAAGAGAGCCCCAAGTTATCGGAGACCAGATTTATAAGGAAAAGACCCCCAATTCCGCAACCTTTACACGAAAACACAGCTTACTCTAAGTCTCAAAAGGAACGATCCAATTACGAATTTAATATACAGTTTCAGGTTAAAAACAAGCAGTATGCATCCAGTCATATTCACTGCCGAAACACTGGAATAACCGTGAAACCGTCGATCCCTTCATCGGCTTCACCAGTAGCTCAGACAAGAGCCAAGACTCCGGTTATGCAGAGAAAGCTGCAATGTTCAGCTGCGAATAAAGCTGCCTATAACAGAAAGGGGTCTCTAAATATTGATATGCCACCTCGCCCGCGAAAATATTCATCTCCGCCTTCGATTGTAGTGTCGTCTGAAAAGTCAAATGATAGGCCAGTACCTTCTAAGAGGAGGTACATCCCTTCGCCAGCACCTCCACCGCTTCCACCAAGAATACCTTTGTCAATATCAAACTCTTGCAGCAGCCCATGTGATTTCTTTCCCCCTTTGGAGAAAATACCCCCCGTTCCTCCAAAGCCTGTCATTTTACGTGACCATCTCTCCAAAAGCGAGAGCGAACTGAGATACCTGACAGAAGTCTTGTTCAAGGAGAGCCGATCGAGGCATAACAGTTTCAATTACCTGCCACCGCTGCCAACAAAGGCAGTCGTTCGGCAACCGCTTCCGGTCAAACGTAGATCGACAATTTCATTGGAAGAAAAGAGTGTATTTGATCGCGAATTTGATATGTTAGCAGATATGCCGACCAGACGAGGAACGACTGGTGCAGAGTCTATACTAAGAGCAAGATACGAGGAAAAGAAACCAGGATGTTGTACAATGTGGTGTCGGGATTGCATAGTCGACACACCTGAATACATTATGGATATTTGCTGCTGAACTGATATCAAAATAGTAGGTGAAAAATGTCGTTGTCAATACATACGATGGTTCTGAAATGATCAGGCGAGTTGTAGACTTAGATATATTATGGATATTTATGGATATATTATGGATATTTGCTGCTGAACTGATAACAAAATAGTTGGTGAAAAATGTCGTTGTCAATACATATCGTGGTTCTGAAAAGATCAGGCGAGTTGTAGACTTAGATATGTTAGTATATAACTGTACACTACATTTCGACAAATTTGCATATTTATATTTATCAACTTACAACGTTACAACTTGACGAAAATCATCAAGTTGTCGAATTGCTTAACTTGACAACACGTCAAAGGTATTAATTTTTGACAAGTTACACTGACATTACATCTTGACTATAAATTGCAAAATTGTGTATATTTGCTGCGTCTCATGTAACTTGGCAACGCATTCAAAAATTCGATATCTGTAGAGTTGACAGGTTATACATTATGGCATCTTGACGAAATGGCAACATTATCGAGTTTCTGCGTTGCACGTAGTCTTGTTATATCCCTAGTATGTACAGCCTAGTGCACCTTTCTTTTTCACAAAGCTATTTTCCCCGTATCTATTTGATGTACTGCCCAAAGAACGCCCCGACACGGCTTTCGACTGATACAGTGGGCAAGCACAATCGTGGTAGGCAGAAACGGACTCTGAGGCATGTACAGTTTGCACGCGAGAAAAAAATTATTACAAACGGCTTGACCAAGACTACGTTGCACGTAACTTGACAACATTGTATTTTACTGATTGTCCCTTCAGAACCACTGTGGATACATATAAATAATGTAGATAAGACGTGTAACTTACTGTGTACATAAATATTAATAAATAAATAAATTTGTATTTGAGGGTTATCAGTATCGATTCCAAAGTAAAGCATGCTAATTTTGTTTTCTTCTGAAAGTTCGTTTTGCGACCTCCCATTTCGTACCCAAATATTGCAGAGTGTTAAATCAGATAACTGCATGTAAACAGCACAGGGTGCACTTAGACGAACAACACCCAAATCATAATATCTACGAAACTATTTTTGTTAAAATATTTCTCAGAAAATATGTCGAAAACGTCATGTAAGAAGGCTACCATTTAGTCAATACGTGATGTCATAAAGTGCCACTAGCTGTAATATAACCTCAAAATCTATAAACAAAATGCAAAAATGGTATAGAAATACCACCATTGGAGTGTTTGTAGACGGCCTACAACATGTCAAATTTAATTGTGTACATAAAGTCATCATGTAATCAATAATAACATCTGGCGCGGGAGTTGTTCATCAGTATTATAAGCATCTCTATCGTAAAGACTGATAGGGATATTATCATGGGTGTGTCTCTCTTTTAAGTTGCAGAACAAACATCTAACTTATGTTGAAGTCAAAGTCAAACGACACCTCTAAACTGTGGAGTTGACTGTGGAGTCTAAATTGTGGAGTGTTAGCTCAGTGGTTAACGCCGGTGCCTTCCAATCATAAGGTCCCGAGTTCAAGTCACTCTAAGATTAATGTATAAGTAATAGTTTCGTAGGTACATATTTAGGGAATAGCGACTCATTGCCTTAATAGGCCTTATTATAGCACATATATGGGTTAACGTGTGTTACAAACTTTGATTAAGAGATGGTTTATAGTTACCATACTGTCAGCAGAAGAATTTGATTTGAAACATGAACAGAAAAAAAAAACTCTCAAGGCACGCTCATGGAATAATTAAACAACAAAAAATTGGATTCATAGATTTTGAAAACTTCGTTCAATAAATCTTGAGGAATTTGCGAATAAAATGCTCTAATCGTTTCTAGTTTACCAGTGTAATTTTTATATTCGCTTCCTAGCTGAGCTATCTTTTCTATCTTAAATGTTCTTAAAATCAGTTGATTGTCATCTTCTCCTGTTTCTAGCTTGGCTATAATATCCATGTCATATAGACAGATCTTATTTCGGATCACGATTTCGTCCCAGTGTGTATTCCCACGGTTACGTTTATTTGCGACCAAGTAACGGAGAAATTCCTCAAATTTGACGTCGATGGGATTCGCGAGTTCACTTTGAGTCACATTTGGTCGAAAACTTTTTAAGATGTTTCTACCAATTGATTTAAAATGAGGTATATGGTGATCGATGAATTTATCTTTGTAGGCCGATAACAATCGCACCAAAGGATGGCGGACTACGATAAAAGATGTGTAATTCTCGAGTCTCCATAAGGCTTCTTGACGCGGTAGAGTATACAGACGCTTTAATTTGCCCTGGTTTAACCCTTTCAACATTTGCGCCCAGTGGCTAGAACCGACCTTATGTACAAAGTTGTATAAGAGCTTGAATTTGTCGACGAAATAGAACGCGTAAATATTTTTCTTTTCAGCTACGAAGTCGCTGATCGGAAGAGTATTTTCATTGTATTTCTCTTGACAAATCCTTCGTAAATGACTTTTCCTCTCCTTTTGAATATGCATCATTCTATCCCACCATGCAACAGGTTCTTCTTCTGATCTCGGTTGGTCCGACAACTGCAAGGTCAAACAAAGACAAAAAAAGAAGAAGAAATTAATCGAAATTCTAAATTTAGTGTTGT
>KN884553.1:35002-45977 GCA_000934455.1 Apostichopus parvimensis
CCCCCCAAAAACCGAACGAGTGATCCGCTCTCAACCCCCCACCCCCACCCCCACCCTCCCAACCCTTTGCATCGAGACTGTCTATGTGTTCATCGATGTGTATCACGAATCCCCTACAATCAGGGGAACATAATGCTATACACATCATCTTAGCCGAGAGGTGGTAGTTATATTTAAAAAAAGTCACCCAGGAAAGAACCTGGGCACGAAAAACCAAACAACCGAACGACTGATCCGCTCTCAACCCCAGTCCCCTTGCATCTGGATTGTGACTGTGTGATCATCGTCGGGTGTGTATCACGATTCCCATCGAAGGGGAACAGATACTACACATAATCTTAGCCAAGAGGCCGAGAAGCGGTAGGTCTTTTTTTAAGGAAAAGTCGCCCAGGAAAGAACCTGGGCACGAAAAACCAAACAACTGCACGACTGATCCGCTCGCAACCCCAGTCCCCTTGCATCGAGACTGTGACTGTACTGTGATCATCGTCGGGTGTGTATCATGATTCCCCTCGAAGGGGAACAGATACTACACATAATCTTAGCCAAGAGGCCGAGAAGCGGCACGATCCCGACAACGGTGTATACTTACATTTGCATATGTGTATTTTGGAAAGCAAATTGATAACTTAGTGGCGTTGTAAGATTCCACTGTTTTATTGTTCTATATATTTTCTGTTTGTCATTGTAACGCATGATCGTAACGCCCTTTTTTTGGGCCTATACACTTTGCAGCTTTCACATTCGTCCCATACCTGCCCAAACCCCCGCTCCTATAGCAACAGATGAGTTTGATCTGTGCCTCCTTGTTCTCCAGCTACCATGCCACTCAAGGGCGTAGGAACCGGGGGACTGGGGGCGCCAGCCCCCAGTGAAAAATATGGGGGGGGGGCGGAAGTATCATTCCACCCCCCGCTTCGCAAGTCAGAAAACCCCTTTTTCATTTCTCAATAAATGATAAAAAATTAAAATAGTCTGTCATGATTTTTTCCAATCTTATTCTCAACATGGTGATGACTTGTTTGTGCGATTGTGGATAATCATCAGTAAGGAACTATAACTGCCCTTGGTGCTCAGAACATTTTGGCAGAAAAAAATCTCATTTGGAGCACCAAATTGCATCTAAGGCCAGGTGAAAATGCAAAATTATTTACAAAATGGAGTGGGTGTTGAAGTGTGCTATATTGCACCAAATTGCATCTGAGGCCACCTGGAAATGCAAAAAAAAATTCCAAAGGGGAGGGGGAAACCCCCCCTTAGACCCCTCCCCCAGGCCGGCCATCAGTCTTCAGCCCCCCCACTCAAAAGTACCTTCCTACGCCACTGATGCCACTCACCCCCTCCTCACTCACCCCCTCCTCCCCCCTCAACAAAAAATGAGTAAGATAGTAATAGCAACAGACAAACAGAAAGAAAAACAAACCTGTTTCAACCATCGTCAGCTGCTCTTGTTGTATTAAATGCTCCATTTCTGTTCGATTCTGATGGCACTCTTTGGAACTTCCACATGCTTCCTCTTGTACAATTATTTCTCTTGTTTCAAGTTCTTTGCTAATTTCTACGTGTCTAACTTTACTGGCAAAGCCTTTCAAGTTGGTCAGATCTAACATGGCAGCCATTGATAAAATCGCCGTTACCACTACCGTGAACACCAGTAAAAAGTATAACAACGTTCTCAGTTTACTAACGTTTGATCCAATAATAACAGCCATTCTGTATAGTTTCCAATGAAAATATAAAACAAAACTTTAAAAAAATGACTGAATCAAAAAGTCTGTTTTATCTCCATGATCAAAGCAAGCAGTTTCTGAAATGATGCTCATATAAGACTCCTCATCTCTCGGTCTGGTTTCTTCTTTCACCTGTTCAAACAGCTCGTTCAAAGTCAAGGTCTAAAAACCAAAAAGAAATTAATACTTAGGCTATATAATGATGTATAGCACTAATTCAGTGTACTGGTATAGACTTATTCTACTGGGATTTTCTATCTCGGCTTTTCAAATTTGTACAGTCAGAGTAGCTGGTTTGATCTTCATGTAGGATATAACAACAGAATCAGTCAGGCATGCACGGAACACAGGCGTATATATTATCACCATTCTAAACTTGGTTATAGTCTACCCGCACTAGGCACTGCTCACTGTGTGATTTGTCAATCAAAGTTACACAGCAAATTAAAGAGGGCGCACTCTTCTCTTATTAATCAGAGCTGTAAATATACGGCTCTGTTATTAATCAGAGCCGTATATACGGCTCTGTTATTAAAGGGTGTGAAGACTCGCGCAAAAAGAAACGTCTAATGCCGGTAATTTGACCTAGTTTCGAATGAGGTGTAACAGAAGTGTTAAACACCACCATCGATCCCAAAAAAATACACACACAGCTTGCTATACCGTCGGTAATTAGACAATAGTGTGCAGTCAGTACATACAGCTGCGGTCAATACCCACAGCACAGTATACAAACGATACAGCGATGGACATCTCAGGTCTAGCTAAAGATAACAATTAAGGTATCACGTGTCATTACTGTCTGCATTTTGTAGCGACACGAACAAAACGTCACTTGCAAGCAACAGAAAGTTAACTTTTTCAGATGGCCGCACGAGGTTCGGGGGGAGTCTTCAATGCGTTTAATGTCAAGTTCTCGTTTAATCCATGCAGAGGCGCATTGCAATACAGTCGGTACAGCCGGTTCATTGAACCAGGACCCCCCCCCCCTCTTAATATCCAGGCACCCACAAGAGTTGACTCCAAATTTTGGTCCAACGGATCACAACTGCCAGTCACTTTTTCACAGGTCGCTAGAGCAGAGAACTTTTCGTTTCTTTCTTATCTAGCGTGCGGCCCTATATGCACCATGTTAAAGCTCATGGCTTGGTCTATCATGACACTTAAAACTTCACCCACCATGACCGTTTAAATTTTGAACTATAGATCAGTCGTTTAGAGAAGTGAAAGCTTAGCATATGCGTTCATGCCCCCCCCCCCCAATTGAATAGCCACCAGTAATCAATGATGGTAACTGGAAAAATTACCGCTCTCCCCCTAACCCCTCCCCCCCCCAACAAAAATTACAAAAAGATATATCACTAACTATGTTTTCTAAAGAAACACATTTATGAACTTTCCCTTTGAACCAACTTGCTGTTCATAATTATGTAGTATTACATTCATGACTCCTTTCCTTATAAGTTTTCATTATTTTCTGACTCACTGTTTTACGAGTTTATGCACCCGACAGGGATTTTTCCCCCCAAACAGGTTTTCAAGTATGTGTAAATAGTCGCTCGTGATTGGTCGGAAAAGTTACGTCATCACCATAGAAACCTTCACTTCGCGGTTACCAAACTC
Organism: Apostichopus parvimensis; assembly: GCA_000934455.1. NCBI lineage: Eukaryota > Metazoa > Echinodermata > Holothuroidea > Aspidochirotida > Stichopodidae > Apostichopus > Apostichopus parvimensis. Next base: position 38,356 of record KN884553.1, read on the forward strand.
CATTCGCTGCAACAAAGGTATACCCGTCCTATATGTATACGGTGTTTATTCAATAGTTTCCTGTATATATGATTTAGCCCAATGGAGCTACATATAATTCGACATAAAAGTTGTGTAAATTAAACGTTTGTTATTCGCGTACCATTTTCCAAGTTTTAGACAGGAAACTTCAGACTAACTAGAGTCCTAATACTTTTTAAGAAAAGTCACCCAGGAAATAACCTGGGCACGAAAACCAAACTACCGAACGACTGATCCGCTCTCAACCCCAGTAGGCCTACCTTTGCATCGAGACTGTGACTGTGTGATCATCGTCGGGTGTATCACGACTCCCCTTGAAAGGGAACAGATACTACACATGATCTTAGCCAAAAGGCCGAGAACTAGAGTCCTCATATTGTCGTGCCATTCACTCACGTATCGTACCGATTGAAACTATTGCTGCTGCCATGTTTTGCATATATTCATTCAAGACTCTTGAACTCACGTCGTGAAGTTGATTTCAGTGTACCCATTCCACGAAACGAATTCCGATTTCAATAGAACGGCTCACGGATAACGTAAACACTAACCCAGTGGAATGTATCGTATGTATCGTAAGTAAGGTTAACATGTGTTCCAAGCATTAAAAGTAAAGTTAGGGCGTTTGGAAGGAAACCCCGTAACTAAGTGTCACAGGTCAATCAACAACAAACTCAGTATCAATCTGTTCAGCTAGAAGCATCATGTATGTTTCAGAGACGTCAATAAACTCATTCATGTTTTGATGTTTTTAGCCCCGTGGACTCTTATAATTATTTTGATTCAGTGTATGTCTTCCAACTTTCAAGCGATCATTACTGATGCTGACGTCACAAGCAATCTGATTGGCTGAAAACTCCGTAATTGCAAACCTGTTTGGGGCAACAACAAAAAATCGCCACCCAACATGGAACTCCCTGCCTCACTGACCGATGACAGTGCACCGCCGTAACCAGTAACCGCATAACCTGATGAAACCAGTGACTTGACACAAGGATATGTTGTAACTATCACTTTCGCATGGCTTAAATGCATTGAAGACTCGTCCCAAACAGCGCGCCGCCATCTTTATAAAGTTAACTTTCAATTGAAGTTTTCTTCTTGTCGCTACAAAATGCAGACAGTAATGACACGTGATACCTTGTTATCTTTAGCTGGACCTGAGATGTCCATCGCTGTATCGTTTGTACACTGTGTTGTGGGTATTGAACGCAGCTGTATGTACTGACTGTACACTAGTGTCTAATTACCGACGGTAGCAAGCTGTGTGGATCGATGGTGGTGTCTAACACTTCTGTTACACCTCATTCGAAACTAGGTCAGATTACCGGCATTAGACGTTTCTTTTTGCGCGAATCTTCACACCCTTTAAAGTAAACATTCCAGTTAGCCCATGCACGTTCCAACCTCCACTCAACGCTCAACAACACGTTGAGTCATAGAGAGTTCACTCCTGCTCCCGCTAAATGTAATATAATGTTTAAATTATGGACTTTTTGATTAGTACAGAACCCATTGAAAAGAAAGATACACACATACAGACAAAGTCAGAGACATTTACCCAAGTCTGTTAAACTTTGACGTAGATCTCGCAACATAATTATTCTTATTCATTTTCTTAGACAGAGTCTTATACCTAAATTGTTTGGCACAATTCCAATTATTATTTATGTCTGGAGTTTCTTTTCACCTTTCTCCTTCATGATGACATATCCTCTCTTACTTGCCGTAGCACCCCTCACCCTCATCCTTGATATATATTCAAGAACAGATATACTGTACCTATATCTGTGCCAGCCTAATTACGTAATAGAAAGTTCTATGCATACTATGCTAATTAATACACATTCCGTTGTATTGTAAGTCTGACCTGGTAGAATATACATGAGACAATTATACTCTGGCTCTCGACTAAGAAACTCGTGTCTGCGTACGTTCCACGCCTTGGAACCTCTGGTAAGTTTTAGTTACTTTTTCCAACATAGAAAACCCTCACCCTTACCCTCACTCCACCCCACCTCCACTACACCCCCCCCCCCCCAATTTCAACAGTACGCTACTCTAACTGTGGTATAATACCAATTCAAAGTTATTTTCTGAATAGATGGCGTGTGTTTGAAGGGTACCTCTTCGAATTACTTCTGATAACATATTGTCTCAAATGGCGGGCCAAAGACATAACTGTTAAAGTTGGGTAGGTTTTCGGTGAATGCACCAAAAGAAAAAAACATCGCTTGGCGAAATGGACGAAAACGAGAGCTCAAACAAGGATTGGAATGCTAAAATTCCCCGGATATGACTTTCATTGGGGTTGGGGAAATCCACGTGACCCGAATTTTACAAAATTGGCCAGTGCAATTGCTTTGAACATATAAGAGCAATCACTCCAGTGGAATTGGGCCAAGACATTGGCACCCGCTATATTGTAATATCACGATATATAGTCCATATCCTGCGTCGAACTTAATATTCAGCTTCATGACGTCATGGTGACCCATTGATAATGACTGTATTGAGTTATAGCGTTGTGCCGAAAAACACAATACCAGTAGCGTATATATACGGTCAATGAAGATTCTGACCAGCGGCGCTGTAGGTCCGGTACTATACCACAAGTGGAGTGTGGATACATCGGGATTATTTGGGGGAGGCGGGGCGGGTGGGGGGAGGGGGGGGGGTTCAAAATCAACTAATTTAATACATGCTTCTTGAGAGTATATCTCAGCTACTTAATTATTTCTTTTAAACCCCCTCCCCAAGTCCCCTCCCCCCATAAACACCCCTCATCCATGGATAATTAGACCAGGAAAATCATTTGGTGGACACTGATATACGGTTCGTAACCTAACGATACGTAACATTCGTACATTAGAACATTTTATTCTATCAGAATTAATACGAGACGTTCTTCAATTGTGAATTTTGATGTCAGAGAAAGAGTATATCGACATTTATAAAACTTTTGAGGTATCATCAAGCTATGGACATGTCGGTTGGCTGAAATGGTTGTGCAAGTTTATCATGGAGTGCACGTAGTACAGTGATGGGGGAACAGACGTAGGGTCTGAGGGTCGGTGGGTGGGGGTTTACCACTCCCACCCCCCTAATTCCAACCACACCAAAGAAATATTTAAAAAATAGTGGTTAGCACAACCTAGCTTGTAAATTTTACAAATTATAGAAAAAATGTATAGCCGAACTGAACATTCCGCAGAATGCACAATTTCACTATTAAAATCTACACTTTTGGGGTAAAACCCTACCCCCTCCCAGACCCTCTACATCGGTGAATGACCCCAGGACCACCCTCGATCCCTTTTTACCAATCTTCGATCTGTCTCCGTATATATGTCCTGATAGAGTTGCCATGGTTCAATGGTTACTATGGCGTTACAGGTTCGAGTTCCACCTCCACTGGCTCTGAAGTTTTAGCGCGCTCAAATTCACCTTCACTCCCTAGGCAAAAGTTGGGTTTGGTAACGGAAATGAGGTATTGGTCATGTGAACTATAGAACTTTGCTTTCACGAAGCTATTTAATTCACTCTGTTTGTGTTAAGAAGTCCCCAGTAACCGTACTTTATGTATAGGCCTATATGTTATACCTGTTGCGCAACACTGACTGCACTTTGCTGTATATATGAAAAAGGTAGAAATCAAATTAGATAAGATTATCTAATTGACTTTTGGAACCCCAGTCAAAAATCTGTACATGCTGATTTGTTGTTTTAATCAGGTAGATCAACAAACCTACTGTATGCCCGCACTTGTTGTTTGCCTATATCGAACGGTTGGCCCACGGTACCGAAGCACACTGTAGTATCTATAGCTTCTGTGCAGGTGTACGTGGGCTACTATGGTGTGCAAATCCGATATGGTGTTATGCCTTTCAACACGTACGTCCTCGCTGTGCACAGAATTTCCAGCTGTGTTTATGTAGTAAGCCGGTAGCCTATAGGCCTACTAACTTCATAGATTCTGCTAACTATAAGCTAATGCATTTTGAAATCGGAAAGCGAGTATAAAGCGTGTGTAGAAATTAGCCATGGATTGCTTCAGACTTCAAGAAAGACTAAAAGCATTGACTGATTTACCGGAAAATTTGCAGGTGAGTATTATATTATAATCATAACCTACAGTACACCGTGCCTTTAAGGCCTACATGGGCTATACTGGACTATAAACCTGTCAGATTGGAGTGTGTGCATAGTTATATGACACCTGTATTGTTTGTATGAGGTACACATAGTTGACGTCCGATTGAGTGGCTCACGATGGCAAAGGATCGAAAATTAAGCCAAAGACTGACACGAAAATAAAACAAAATATTGACATCAAGAATATTGTGACCTTGACGGTATTACCGCAAGGGATGTGTCGCGAGAGGTTTAATACGTTAGGCATTATATTTCGTTAGGCATTATTTTATTGTTTTATATATTTGTTGGTACATACATGGATTCAACTGCCAGTAAAGTTTTATGCTTTACAAAACGAGAGGATCCAGTACCTTTTAATGAATAATTGTCACAATCCCTCCTTGTTTTGCTACCCTCTTTTTCAATTATTTACATAATCTTGCAGTTTTTGCATGACGACGAGCTAGATATTACAGAAGTGGGAGATGGAAACTTAAATGACGTCATTCGCATAAGTAGCAAATCAAACTTGTCCAAGTCGGTAATTCTGAAATATGCTCCTCCTTTTGTTAAGGTGAGTTTATGCAGTTATCAATATACTGCGTGTATAGGCGTTATTGCTAGGTTTTTTCCCCTCAGTGGGACAAATTTGTATGTACTGCTCTTACATGTTCCGCTTTAAAGCACTTGTACTGACAGTATGAGCAGTATGAATTTCATGGTTCTATTATAGATCCGGGCGGGGGGGGGGGTGGGGGCGTTCTTTCAATCACACATAAAAAAGAGTAGTTATTAGCATATCCGAATTGCGTTTATAGAATTAAAGCCCTAATTTATCAATTTGCCACAGAGTGCACCATTTGTCGTCTGAGGGGGTTGGAGGGGTGGGGGTGGGGGGGGGGGAATGGGAGTGAGCAACTCAACACTCACATATATCGGAGGCGGCTTCAACGACCCCAGGGTCACACTCCCTCCTTTATAACATTCTTGATCCGCCCCTGAATCAGTTGAAGTTCATACTGTTCATACTTAGCTGTTCATACTGTCTGTGCAAGTATTTTCAACCATGATATATCGGAGGAGAGTATACGTTTAAAGGCCAAGTATATATATATATGGAATATTATGAATGACAACTTAACAGTAGGTGAGTCAAACAATATAAAATTAAACCGAAAACTAGAAATAAAACTATATAACACTCCCCCCCCCCACACACTCGGGAGAAAATTAGCCCTTCCAATATTTAGTTTGTGATGCCAACTTTACTACTCTAAAATGGAGTCGCAATATAAACCACAATGAATTGTGCGACTGTGAGTATACACCGTTGTGCAAGGTTATTCGATTTTACATAATGGTCATTAATTGATCGAGCGGCACCGTATTAGTTTGTTTCATAAACATTCAGTATTGTAAGGGACTCGGGAATAGTCACACCATTTTGATCACGTGACATAGGTATAGATAATGATATTTAAATGACAAAGAAATGACGACGATAAGATAAAAATGACTGCATACTAATAAGTATGACTATAAATAATTACAGGCGCGTAGCGAGGAATTTGCCAATGGAGGGGCGAACTTGTAGGCAAATTATCAGAGCCGTAGATTCGGCATTGGAAACTATGTAAACGTAGCGTCACCATGAGTTGGCGCGAAGCGTACAGGAAAATTTTGGCCGAAAATGCCTCCCAGATCGCTGGAAACGGCACTTCCCAAGCCTTGCAAGTTGCATCTAAGCATTTTCTATTTGAAATTACTAGCGATATCATGAAAACGTACCAAACAATATGCTCAAGGGGGGGGGGGGGTGGCCCCCTCCACCCTCTATAATATTTAATAATAATTATACATTGTTTTGTTTTAAAACTTGTTACGAATGAATAGATTTTAGGTATCAATGTAGACGTATATACACATATTACATATGACTTGCTAGACTAGATAAAACAGAAAGATATAACTGAAATAAGTCGTGACAAATAAATCAAATGCCTATCAAGAAGAGCAAATTAACTCAAAGAAGATGACTAAAGATGACTGAGTAGAAATAGAAATGAGAGTCGGGTGATAATAGAAATGTTTAGAAATTACGATCAAAAAGATTGAGATAAAAACAGACTAAGGGTGACTAAAATGATTTGGGAATGACTAAAACTGACTAGCAATGACTAGATATGACTATAGACGTGAATAGAAATAGATAGAAATGACGAGAGATGACTTACTAGACTAGAAAATGACTAAACAATAACACTAGAAATGTTTAGCGACAATTAAAACAGACTAAGGGTGACTAAACTTATTTGGGAATGACTAAAACTGACTAGAAATGATTAGATATGACTATAGACTTGACTAGAAATAAATAGAAATGACTTATTAGACTAGAAAATGACTAAAAAATAACAATAGAAATGTTAAGCGACAAGAAAAGAGACTAAGGGTGACTAAAAATACTTGGAATGACTAAAGCTGACTAGCAATGACTAGATATGACTATAGACTTGACTAGACGTAACTAGAAATGACGAGAGATGACTTTCTAGACTAGAAAAAGACTAAACAATAACACTAGAAATATTTAGCGACAATCAAAACAGACTAAGGTGTGACTAAAATTATTTGGGAATGACTAAGGCTGACTAGCAATGATTAGATATGACTATAGAATTGACTAGAAATAGATAGAAATGACGAGAGATGACTTATTAGACAAGAAAATTACTAAAAAAATAACAAGAAATGTTTAGCGAAGATTGAAAGAGACCAACTGTAACTAAAGTCAATCGAAATGACTAAACCTGCAGACTATAAATAATTATACATGAATATAGACTTGATATATTTCCCATGCTTCTTTTTTGTCAGTGTCTTGGACCTGAATATCCTCTAAACACCGCAAGAAATCAACTCGAATTCAGAGCTTTGGGGAAATTTCATGAACTATGCCCAGGATTGGTTCCTCATCCATTGTATTGCCATCAAAGTGAATGTCTACGTGAGTTTAGTTTATTCATATAATGTACAGAGACGGTCTGCAATACTATATAAAGACGTGACCGAAAAGTGCAATTGATGAATTCTTGTGGGCTGGGGTAGCGGAATTTTACTCAGAATTCGGAAATTTACTCCGAGGACCAGTTTCCGGAGCTTCCCCTGGTTATTGATTTAATTCACATTAAGTTCATTGTCCAAGCTATAGCTTTCAACCAGTCTGAGCATTGATTTTGAAGGGTAGGGCGTCTGTTGGATCATGACTTAGTCTTCATCGTGGAAGATAATAAGATACTAAAAGCAGTGGCGGACCGCTGGTGTGTAGTACAGGGACTATTTTAGATACAAGGGCCTTGTCTTAAGCCAAATTATTACGTTACATTTGTGTAACATTATGATCAAACAGTGTACACACACCTTTACGGTATTTGTACATTGTTACAGACAAATCCCAACATAAT
>KN884554.1:32761-45421 GCA_000934455.1 Apostichopus parvimensis
ACCGTTGCTGTTATTGTTATAGGTAGAAGTGAATTGAATCTATTTTGCAAATGTTTGTTACATTCATACGCAAATCATGCACCCGTTTATATTCAAATTGCAACATCCCTGCGTTGCTTTATCTTCATTGGCTGAAAGCTCCGGCACGGGGCTGCCTAATATTGACTGTAAACAATCAGTACAGATAATGCATGCTATTACATCGTTGTGCAATACATGCGTCGAGAAAAATAGAAGTATCGCTATATTCCATCGGCATATACTGTACATCGTGTAAAATGGCACAATACTTTAAGCCACGACGCAAACCCACCAAATGTGGATGTTAGCTACACACATTGTTCATCAAGGAGTAAATAATGGCGCTCAATTTCCTAAATGATGGCCGAAAGATATAACATTATTTTTGTTGTGAATATTTGTAGTCCTATTGCGGTTTGTCCATATAGATCCTACTATCCACCTGGGTGTCCTATGGTACCCATAGATTCAGTACCCCCTCTTCCCTGCAGGTATATGTAATGTCTGCCAACGAAATCCAACATTTTCCTTCTTAACTCTCTACATTGCATTGATCGAGTGGTGACGCACTCAAGACGATATGAGTACGTAACTGCAAGTAAACGGACGGAGGCCTCACTAAGAAGAAGCTTAAAATGTGAAGTTATTGACAACTGCTTCTCGATTGTAATTGATTTCCTTCCAACATTAATTCCCCACACACCCCACTTTCAGTTTCATTTCAGCCCATTTACCCCTACCTCCCCCCCCCCCACCTTCTTTCAGATGTTGGTAAAACCACATGTTTGGTGATCAGATTTACACCTTCCTTCAAACGCTGAATGAAAATTCGGCGGGACCGTTTGTTTACCCTAGGCTATGAACTACGATTGTGTTAGATTATAATAGAGGTATTTAATATCACAACTAGCTATTCGACTTTAGGTCAGTATAATCCCACGACTATTTTACAAACAAATTTCAACTCCCTTTCACAAAGCACAAAAATGTTTTTTGATGAGTGCTTTCCATATACAGCCACTTCTTGTTTGCCAACTATTCATAGCGTGACAATAAAAAAAAAAAAAAGCACAGAATTGGCTTGCCCTCATTTTTAATTCATTTTCATGTGTTTGCTGGTAGGTTACTTAGCAACGAAGTGATTAATAAAACAGAAGCATATGCCAAAAAGCCGTTACTGTGGAAAATCATCACAGCTTTTTTTTTGTTTTGTTCAGTGTACGTTGGCTATATTCTATCTTGGGTCCACATTGTAGTTAACCGCTACTGTACTCTTTGTACGTTCACCTGTTGATTTCACACAAAAGCGTGCTATTCAAAAACATCGTATTTCACACTAAACTGCACTTGCTTAAGATCCAGTCTTTACGTCTGCAGGCTACAGACACCTATTTTTTCTTTCCTTTTTTGATTGCTGAAACAATGAATACTCTAGACTTGGCGCGAAACTTTCAGGCGGGATATTCTAGAGTATTCTTGTTACCACATTATTAACGTAGTTTTATACAACGGTTTCGAAGCAAAATAAAATGGTGTCTTGTAGGACCCTGAGCATGAGTAATCCTAGGTTTAATGCAAACCGGTTAAAAAAAAAAAAAAATTGCTATCTTTTTAGGGTGTACAATGTTACATCATAGTTTTTTTTATTTTTTATATTTGATTATGAAAGTTTTCACAAAATCCCCAATAGTGCAGTCTTTATACCAGGCTGCAACATTATGTTTTGATAATCATAATGTTTTGCAATTGAATTAATGTTCGTTGGATGTAAGTGAGTAATAGTAAGGTTAAAAGTCTGTTCGTGCAGAACTAAAGTCGAATAGAAACCAATACCAATGTAGTTAGCCATCTGTCTATCTGTCTGTCTGTCTATCGGTCTGCCTGTCTGCATATCAGCTATCTGCCATTCCTTTTAGAGGAGGGGAGCAAGCTCGTGGGTGAAGGGGTTGAAGTACAAGCCTTTTTATGTATTAGCTAACACCATTGGAATAAATATATGTATATAGGACATAACCAGTAGCGTAACATCGTCACATCACACTGACACAGGGCTGATGCTGCAAATCACTTGCATAATACAATTTTTACAATTAAAGGAATGATTCACTCATTGAAAATAGGCCTAACCAGTTATTTATTCCTAATTTCGTCCCCTGGTGCATGAAATCGTATAACGCTTAGCTTTTATTACAATTTCAATTGGAATATCAATCCCCAACTGAGCGTTGAATGGTATATCTAACTACATGTACATTAGGCTACTGTATAGTATACAAATTTATTTAGTTGGTAACTCAGGCGCTTATATACTCGGGCTAGCATCAAGCAAGCAGTGTTGGTTGTTTCAAAATCTCGGTCCTTGGGATTTAAATAATGAATTCAGTTCGTGATGTGTGACAGAAAATCATAAGGTATTGCGGCAATCCAATATATATATATATATATATATATATATATATTATATTATATATCATATTATATTATAGACTAAAATATGAAAGGGTATACCATTTAATACAAGATAAGTTGTTAGTTGCATTTGCTAAAAGCGTAAATCTTAATTAACTTGCGCGATACAAAATGTGTCCGTACTTTATCTGTATACTAAATAATTTCCAAAACATTTATGATATACAAAGTATAAAACCTTTCTCTTAATATTAAATTATTGGATCTTTGAAGCTAATTTGGCAGGTAAGAGAGGAACCTTAGACATCCGGTTGCATGTTTCATTCAAATCCTAAAGGTTAATTGTTGTTAAGTGTACATTGAATCTTGACATCCTTTGTACTAAAACTTGGAGCAAGCTGGTGTGATGTCATAGATTCAGAGTGACATATAATGCTTTATTCTACATATTTCCAGTCTCTCTTTTATTCATGGATTAGGAACGGTATCAAAGTTTCGCAAAAGCTTAAACAATGTAACAATGTCAAGCTTATACAAAACCGATGAATATGAGTGTACTCATATTCTGATGCATCCACTTTTCAAAGAAACCGACTTTTCTTTTTGAAGGCAAAACAAAAATAACAGCGTGTTGTGTAGTTGTTCATCTATGTCATCTCACGTGTTCGCTTGAAGGTCACATCTAATAGCTGCAAATTAACATATCTGATATAAGAAGTGAAAAAATATTCACCAGGATCTTTGGATAACATTCCGTTTATATACTTGCTAAGCATATTTTTTTATTTCAAAGCATTACAAACATGTATATATTAATTGTGTGCTAGAAGTCGGTGTCATTTTGTTGGTTAATCTCGATGATAGTATTAACTTTATGTATACAGGTCGGAATGACTTTTAGAACTGGATTAATATTTCAAAACTATTCATTAATATATAGACTTATTACAATACCAAAATGATAGTCAAGAAGTAGAAATACAACTCTCAATAAATTAATACATCAGTAGAAGGTCCATGTCATGCACATTAAATCTCCCATCAGCAGACGCACCAAATAAAAGGACCTCCAACCGAACTATTATACATAATTTACAAGAGAAAGTTTATTTTTTAATTTTTGACAATACACATTCTCACACTTAGGTAAGACAGCCATTTTTGAAAACCCCGGCTAACACATTTCATTTAATGTCTGCCTTTCATTGGTACATCACTAACATTCTTGTCAATGTTGATGCTTCCGGACAGAAATATGACGTCTCACATAAAGTAATTTCCATTTCTGTTTAGTAGTGACAATATAACCCATTCAAGATCGAAAAGTTTGATTATAATTTGACCCTCTTGGAAAAACATCAGTTTACGAAAGCTCTCGTATTTCAAACGTCGACTTTCTAAAATATCCTAAACGTGCCCTTCTTAATAAAAGAACTCCTAAATCGCCATCGTAGAAGCCAGAGGCTTCGATACTACGTGGCTAGAAATATCTATGAAGACCTCCACGGGATCCCCTTTGTATAGGAATCTATGAAAGACTTCTCTTTCCTTGATAAAGGCCTAGTTCACGGATGAATGAATTTCGTCTCTTGCAAAATTGCATCGCTCGCACGCAAACTTACCCGCAATATTAAATATTCATCCACAATCCTACCCCGAAGTCATCAACTGTGCATGGGTACCCTGTCCGTACTGAAGGTAGGCTATATACTAGGCGGTCTTTCTAAAGCCCTGAGTTTCATGAGGAATCGATTTCTACGATTTTGATCTCAGTTGAAAGAAAAACAATAAACGATATTTAACCCACACAATAATGAATTTTGAATTGAGGTATTAAAGGACTATTTCTGACTCATAAATAAGATATGAATGGTGAGTATAATTGTATAGGATACGATGTTTGCGGATGGAACCATTTTGACTGGGGTGTTTGAGAATACAAAAAATCGTAAGTGATAAGTGAAATTGACAAGACAAGAAAAAGTGTAAAACACAGGTAAACATTCAAGATAAATTTGTGGAGTTTTCTTATCTTCCAAGAACAGGGGGGGGGGGGGAGATGTGGCTCCATGTGGAAACAGAAATTAGTTTACAATTATACATTGATCTAGGTACCACAGATAGACACGAGTATACGTATATCGAATGAAGGAATTTAAGTAGGTTAATTTTCTGGAATCCCATGATAATCACATTTAAAATACGAATTACCGGAAGTTAATATCAGCAAACTTAGATTTATCATTTCCTTCCAATATTGCCCATAACTTATCAATTTTATCATCTCCGAACAAGAGTTCGTATCTGTGAGATGTGCTTTCTGTTTGGAATGAATAATCCATTCACACATCCATACTCTCATGTTGTCATGTTGTACATGTGTCTTCTGCTCAGTATTAATAATGCAGTCACACTCTGCACTCACTTGCTACATGGTTTTCTGCGAAGTATCAATGATTCATCCACGCTCATGTCAGTGACGTACTGAGCCGGGGATGGGGGGGGGGACCAGTCAGGGGTGCCATGCCAAAGCCCACCTCCCCCACCCCATAAGTGTTTCATTATTTTTTGTAAATCATGATGTAATCAGTTTAAAGCTTTGCCAAAGAAAGTATCATTTGGCATCCAAGTCACCTTACATAAACAAAATTCTCTCAAATGGGGTTGGGAGGCACCTCCTCCACCTTAGACCCCTTCTCCAGGACGACATTCTCTGCATGGGTCACAAAGGTAGTATCCGCCCGGGTGCTAACTATTCTAGGTACGCCACTCCCTCATGTGTTCCATATATCTTCTACTAAGTATGATTGGCTCATCTACATTCTACGCTGAAATGTGGTTAATGCCTTCTGCTTAGTATGATTGGCTCATCTACATTTTTAGTTGATGTGTGGTTAATGTAGTATGCTTAGTATGAATGGCTGATCTACATTCTACGCTAATGTGGTTAATGCCTTCTGCTTAGTATGAATGGTTCATCTTCATTCTACGCTGATGTGTGGTTAATGCTTTCTGCTCACTATGAATGGCTCATCCTACGCTATGTTCCATATGTGCTATACTCAGTAAAATATACTCATATACACACTTTCGACTCATATGTACCAAATTTGACTGAGAATGAATTACTCATTCAAACTCTCAGTGTCATCTATACTCACTATGAAAGCTCATTCACACCGTACACTCATCTCGTATATATGTGTTTTACTTCTACCGAATATCTCATTCATATTGTGTTCAACTCAGTATGAATAACCCAATCACAGTGTACAGTAATGTGGTGCTTGTATGTACTATCCGGATTGAAAAGACTCATTCGGTGCATTTATTTGTGTTCAAGTCAGTGTGAACAACTAATTCACAGTCCACAGTCATGGGATGCATGCATGTTCTATGCAAGATGAATACCTCACCCACAACCCAAAGTGGCATGTGTTGTAGGTTGTGCAGTGTAATAATTGTTTTCAACCGATTCACACAGAGATGACAGTACTACTTTAAATCTTAAAGTTTACTCAGTCTGATTTATAGAGTACGATCCAGGTGTTACTGTGGTGTAAAACTTTAAGACTTACAGTATAGTTACTTTGTATCAGGAGCTATTTCATGTTGATGTGATATCCACACCAATAGGATTCACTCCTTTCACACCATACGCTGATATGGGGTACATATAAAGTCTTATCCCCATTCCATTTATGCTAACATAACTGATTTTGCTTTTCGTGATCATATGTCTCGCTCGCCGCATGATCGAAAACGAAACTGCGTGGTATCCCGGATGTAACAAAATGGTAGCTTCCTTTCTCATAATGCATGACCTTTCTTTCCAACAGTTACAACAAGAATCGGAAATAGCTGATTACCCTTATTTTGTTATGTACACACTATGTGTGCTCAAAAGTGCATTTTGGAAGTTAAACCTGCATATCGAGCTGGAAGCCGGTTGTAGTTGCTTTATAATGACATATCAACTTTTCAAATCAATGGGGTATCGTTGATAAAACCATGAATGGAATAACCCATTGACTGTTCTGATTACTGTGCAGAACTATAATGCATGCGCATCAGGGTCATTTGAAAAAAGATAATATATTAGCATTTTAAATGGACTGCCAGATGACTACCGGATGAATTCCGAAGAATATCGAATCATGCAGTACCTCGACAAAAAGTGAAAAAGTATGTACATCAATCCGTCCGTCTGTCCCTCTACCATCCATTCATCCATTAGTCCATTTATCCATCCATACTTCCATCCATCCATTCATCTATCTATCCATCGATCGATCGATCTATCTGTCAATCGATCTCGTAAGCAGCTATAGTTGTACTATTGTTAACAAGATATATATCATAGGGTCATTGGAATCAACGTATTAAATATGTGTGTCGGACGAGAATATATGTGATGTGGGTTGTGCTATCTCTGGCCCGATATTACCCACGGCGTAGATGTAAGTAAACACCGGGCTGCGTTCAGATCCTAATGGCTTTCATATAATTATCCTTGTAATGAGAAATACAAGGCAGGTGAGGATGCAGTTAACTGATATACTCGTAAATTCTTATAAAAAATAACGTCTTTGACAAAATCAATAACGTAACATTTTTGAATGTGACAGTGAAGTGCAGTTTTCATGACAATTTCGTACAGAAGATATTTGAGAAATCTGCAGTGCATTAAATTCGTCGACTGCGTTATTGAATGTTGAATATCACAGTTTTATCTATACTTGTATTCCCACCATATGTTTAAGTTGTTTAGTTTTAAAACAATATTACTTATCCATTTCTTTTCTTGCTTCTTAGCCACCATTCCTTCTGAACAGCATTATGACTTTACCCAATTGTCACGCTGAAAGAATCACAAACCTATACCCCTAATAGCTCTATGCGTGTTCAAAACTTCCATACTTTAATTTTCTTTTTCTTTTAATGGTTTCCTTGCCAAGTTTCAAGACATGAATCATCAACGCTCCTGCCAATGTGGTGCCAAGCTTTAATTTGATTTGAAGATTATTCAAAACATTCTGAACAATTTAATCGTTCATTGGAACCTTCTGTCACATTTATTTCCCCTCAAAGTATGGATGACTTTTTCACTTGCATATCGTTGATGTTGCAATATGCAATGTCTTTCAATTCAATTTTGAAAATTTACGATATTGAATGTCACATAATTTGAGTTTTCTCCCATTAAATTTGTGTCGCCTATGATATCCTCTATCCTAGGGTATTGTAGACACTTTAACACGTTTCTTGAACCATTTTTCAAACAAATTGCACAAGGATAAAATCTAGACAATATTGGATAATTTTTAGAACACAGGAGAGGTTGTGTTCTGATAAGATTTTCTGTGGTTGGTGATGTTCATATATGCAGGCGGTTTCTTCATCTGATGATAAGTATGACACAGATCAGCATTTCTACAGCTGTGAATGATACCATGCAACTAAACATATGGTTGTCCGACAGATCGCTTGCCCTAACGGCATATGCACAATGTAAACAAATTACATGTTAAACAAAATGTGTCAACATATAAAACAACAAAATAGTTTTGCTCATTACTACACATGTAGGCCAATACGCCAGTTATGATCATGTAGTAATTACTTTCTTTAGACTCTATCGTTTGTGTGGCTATATGCAGTTATGCGAATTGAATTCTTGCTTATGACTACTTTCCCTTATATCTACATATATTGAAAGCATTGTGAAATAGTTACCACTAAATGTTAGAGATTTGTTCTTTCGTAAATTGGAAAGTGAGAATCACAGTTTCGATCTTGATGCTACTCTAAACAACATTTTGCTTTCATATCTCGTTTGCTTTCGATTGTAGACTGTGATATAATGTTTGTAAGAGCATTCAATTTGCAGAGAATGAACAGAGCGTACATAGCTATACATTTACGGTGGGAAACTTGGGCTGGACGATAATCCATAACTTATTTGGTCGTATATATGCGTCATTTTTCATCTGCAGGCCTCTTATGACATTTTTCAGGCCCGGTAATGGAACATGTTTGGTTAATAATCTTACTGGTCAGCGAACGTTGTAATTACCATATATATACATATAAACAGTAATTAGAACGTTCGCTAACCAGTTTCTACTAATGTCCACTTGATCCCCATGTAAAATTAAAGTTTAATCGTTGTCGATTGCCCGAAATTTGTAATCTTTCCGAGTAACACTGAAATAGTGCAAAAACAATAGTAATTCACAACAAACGAAAAATTGTCTGATCATATTTCTCAAACACTTGGGAGTACTAGCTGACCGTTGTAGGTTGTATGAATGATATGTAAGCTATTGTAATAACAGTGACGAGAAATGATTCTTACAGCAGATATTGATATCCTCATCGTAATATGCACATGAAACAATGTGACAGTAATTAACCCCCATTGTAATCCACTGTAGTTTAAAAATAACAATGACTTAGTGTCTCGTAAACGCAAACACTGAAATGATTAACAGATCACTTCACAGATGTTCTTACTTCCAAATGATCATTAAATAACACGTGACTTCAGGCTATGAACACCTCACAGCTTTATCGAGAATGTGATCGGCTACTGTTTAAGAAGCCTTACTTATACTCTTAGACACCTCTGTCATGCAGTCCATGCAGACCAAAGAAAACATTCTACGGGCATGATGTACCTTAATCTAACAAGTGACTAGCAACTGGCAATATTACTTAACATAAGACTTCATCGCCCCCATCCCAACCCTATCCCCCCCCCCCACACCACCCCCGCATGATGATCACTTTCAACCAGATAAGGAAAATATCGTAGGTCTACTGACGTGTTAAAGTTTCTTAAAATAAATCTTCTTGTTAATTAATAACCATTGCATCACTTCGAATTCAAGCACCTTTACTGATAGAACATCTCACCGTAAAACCCCCTCCCCTTAGATCCCTCCTCCAGGCCGGAGGCTATAACTCCAACAATTGGAACCCTACCTCCACTCTACGGGAAATATCCTATATTTTGTTTATAGATAGAAAGGTGGTGTTTTATTAGCTACTTGACAGTAATCATATTAATTACGTGTCCCCACTTTGTTATATATACCACTCAATACCGGTCAAAACTAAAATCAAGAAATCAAACTTTAGCCAAGTAAATAGCCTAAAACCTGATCTAGAAATTGTTATAATAACACATTATAGGCTCTATACGATGCAAAGGTTGGAGATAATTGTGAGGAAAATAAAATATCATGATGCTATGAATAGGGTTTATAATATACTACTAATAAATTTAATGTTGCCCTTCCCCCTTCAACCACATATTTATAGATTACCATGAAATTTAATTTAATTGATTTTTTTTTGGCGTCGTGCTATATTTAGGTTTCATTTGTAAGTAGCCTATAACTAGTAATTGCATATGAGGATCGCAAGTCCAATAACGTTATAAAACTAATCCTTAATTCAGCCACGGAGGCTCGCCAAAATTCATTAAAGATGTTGACCGGCCCATTCTCGTGTGCACTCATTCATTACCAAACTATCACTCATTCACGCATTGTTCGTTTGATATCCTGTAGATGGACACACGAAACAATCAACTGGCTGCTCTATAGAGTAATATATAGCCTTTTGCTTGGCGTACTGATAAACTCATTGTGCAAGGCTGCACTGCATACGTATCTCAAACACTCCTCAGTTTCGTGTGAACTGGCAAAGGCCGTGAAGCCTTCATTAGCTATGCATTACTATTGGACATGCGGGTTTTACTGATTCGTTAACAAGAGCGGTACTATAACCTTTGTCAATTCAATGAGTCATATTTATTAATTTTCCTGCTTCCTCGTTGTACACTGTCGCTTTAGGTTTACAGGCTCTTTCTTCCATATAGTGTCTTTTAGTTACATTAACGTTGTGTGAACTGACCTGTGTAGCTCTGTAATTACGGCAAGGCACCTGCCGATGTATATATAAAAGATATATGCATGCACCAGGCTTTGATAAAATAGTTATAGTTAGAATTGGCTTCTGCTATCATGGCACACAGCTATATGACTTTCTTTTTCGGTTTGTTTTTGCTGCAAGCCCTCGAAGTAATGGTGTGAAGGTACGAAGTATCAATGGTTAGGTAATACATCCGCACAGTGCATTGGACAGGTTAGTATTGGGTACGTTTACACGTTAATACAGAGAGAGTATCATCTACGACTAGTGTGATCTGTTAAAGACACTGAACGCAATCAGATAACCACAGTTCCATCGGCGATGCTGTCAAGACAGGGCGTGTATCATCACCAGTCATCCTACTTAGGTTTGGTCTTAAATGATCCTCGAGGTATGTAAACATTATTTTATTCACATCCTACATCATTGGCAGATCTGCGGTGATATAGAAATGTTATTTATTAAGACCGCTTAGTCTTACTTCTTCTACGTTTCAATATGCTAAGCTCCATATGGTAAGTGCCCAGCATGTGTTAATAGCGTTCTATATGACCCAAAAAGAGAGAAAAAAACTACACATTGAAGTGATCGATATAAGCAATCGTTGAATAATCGACCAATGTAATATATCTCTCTCATCACGGATTCAGGTGTTAACTAAGCATGTTAAGCAAACGACGTCTTTCCCGCTCTTTCTATAACACGTGGTGTTACAGTACCGCTGTATGATAACGTAGATTGTTACTACATTGTAGGTGTATATTACAAAGACGTGCACAAGGTCACATGCTGATTATCGTTTGGCATGGTAACAATATTGACAATATAGAAAAAAAATATGGAAATGGGTGGTTTGGTTATTACAATTTACATGTATTGTAGCTCTTTTTGGAGTGTAGTATTTTGACAATGATATAATGTAATATCATTCCATTCATATGTGAGTGTATTTAGTTGTCGTTTTATAGGCAGAAATGAAAAAGATAGAGAGAGACACCTGATGGCAAAAAGAGGTGCAGGCAATTCGACAGATACTGTTTTGAAGATTTAATTTTAACCAATATGGTTAGATATTTTACTGCTCCGAACATTTTTACGATTTTGTTAACGTTTTCAAATGAAAATTTTGAAATGTATGAGAAAAGAACCTTTAAAGGGGGTCTGAAATATCATATATACGTTAACATCTTCGCTTTTTGTTGAAATTTATTAAAGATACCCTCTTACCATCAGTTTCTTCTGGAATATACGTATAAACACAGCTCATTTGGGCAATTATGATATATACGGTGTAGATATGCATTTCGGCTTGCTGATTAATTCGTGACTCAATCAGTTCTGTGTCAAATCTAAAGGTGTGGACTTTGATCAAGAATGCAGCTTCAGTTTATTATTTGCTTTTCTTGTTAGTTTTTCGCTACCTACTCGACGAATTATTGATATAATGTCATAGCTATCGACACGCCGTCTAAATGGGTGTGGGACTAGCATACTTTTGAAAGACTGCTCTGGATACATTTAGTACATCAAGTATTAATCACAGATATTTATGTTTATGTATGTATGCGCATGGAAATATCGAAACTTCAGAGACTGTTGATTTATTATTTAATGTTACTAATGTTAAGTTTTATCTGGTTTTTATCATCAATATTGGTAGTATATAGCACTGTATCATTACAGCTAATATGAAAGGTTGCTGGTTTCATTTAGTAACCTATATTAAAAGGAACACAGGTATTTGGGATACAACCATGGTACACAACCGTCGAGTATTTCTTTCTTATCGTGTGCACAATCACATTAAAACTCATTATTTTTATAATTAAAGAATGATATATTTCCTTCTTCGATTTAAATTATTTAGTGTCAGTATGTGATATGACGACTGGGAAGTGTAGCACAGGAAATAACAGTTATCATTTACACACTCATTGTAGTACTTCAAATCGTATACATTTATGTATAGGTTTATGTACACAGAGACTATAGCACTCATCTATAGGGCACATACGTTATCTTTATTCGTTTCTTTCATATAAAGGAAACAGTGTCTCTAGTATTCCTTTGGGTATACAACAATCTCTCCGCAAATAAAAATTATGTGTGTGATTTAGAATCAGACTTTGTGGACTGGATAATATCATAATTGTAGCATACTTGTAACAAGAAAATAAGCAACCGCAAAATGACTAAATTATTAAACACGTTGGAAAAACCTCTTTACACTCAACTACCTAAATTAGATTTCGGCATATGAGTTGCCGCAAGCTTTCAATTATAACGCAG
>KN884554.1:64961-77569 GCA_000934455.1 Apostichopus parvimensis
AGGGGGAACAAAAAAAAAATCAAATTTCCCCACATTTTAGGGACATGAGGCGGATACCATGAGGCGGGGGGGGGGGGCTTGCTTTCCCGCCCGACCTCTCCGTTGTGCCCATGCCACTGTTGAGTATATTGTATGTAATTGACTACACGCGTGTAGGTTCATAAACCGTGGAAGATGTGTAGGTCAAATATTTCACTTACATAGGCTATCCCCTTGTTACCGTTTGTGAACCTGAAAAGTAAGGTCCTCGTTTATTGTAAATTGAATTTCCGGTGATACAAAAGAATGTATAATTAATTAAGTTCGATTCAAATCTTAGGAAGTTTATTAATCGTTACGAAAACATCCATAATTTTAAAATTATGGTCCTCGTGTAATGTAAATTGAATTTCCGGTGATACAAAAGAATGTATAATTAATTAAGTTTTATTCAAATCTTAGGAAGTATATCAATCGTTACGAAACCATCCATAATTTTTATTTTTAAGGAGAATATAAACATTTCAATTTGTATAATCCAAAGGAGGAAGTCCTACAATGACATTTACAAGTAGTCATTTCCGTCTTACAAAACGGAAATTAAAATAAACCTGTTGTTGTATATGCTTAGCATATCTAACACAATCCTATAGACTCGTGAGTTCTATATAGTTTAATGTCGGCTGGCTTGGTAGGCACAAAACACTGACATAGTGGCAATTTTCAAAGGCTGTTGGTATTCATTTATATGAACATTTAAAATTTATGCAGTTATAGGCTACCTTCGTGTTTGTTATAATCGTTGACATACTACACTGCATATGAACTGAAAAGTAAATGAACAGTAGAGACAAAACTGCGGTACAGAATTGAAACCAAACAGGCCTCACTGTTAAAACGCAGTCACTCTGTTCAGTTTGCATATATTTGCCAAATATAAACATTGCGAAATATCTACGTTGCCCTTACAATCAAATCTACTGCATGTCTAACAATGATTCTAAAATTTGCCAAACTATTCCCGACTTAAGTTTTTTCTTGTTTTTCGCACACCTTGACCATTGCTTGTTAGGTAAGGAAAACAGTAATAACATATATAATAGAATCCATTGATGACAGAAATCTAACTGTTTTACTCTTCATGTGGGGCTATAGGCCGAGGGGTTGCAATGCGAGATTTAAATAGTGTATATGCACCTACATGATGTAGTCTGCCCCCTCCCCCAACCCGCTCTCTTGGGTACCACTCCTTGTCTTCTCAAATTGCTGAATCCTGTTCCAAACACAAGGAACGCAGGTCAAAGGTTGGCCTCGTATACGCGCCTTTCCAACGTGTGTGAGTTAGGATCATAAGGAAACGACTCGACAGTGGGTATATGGGCCAGTTTTATAGACACTCTGAAACCCAAAGGCAATCACTCATTTCAATGAATCGGAATAAAGCGAGTAAAATGAATACAAACAATGCTCCCTTTTGCCCAATTTTTTTTTTTTCAGCATGCATGCTGAGAAGGATGTTTGACTATCAACGATAAATAGGCCTATGCATGCGTGCACGGAATTCAGTATGATATCACATATCAATGCTCTTTATAATAGGAACGTTGCCAAGTTACTTTTACAAGTTTGCCTTTTTTGAATAGCGTTTACAAAAATGCATTGTGTCTAGTTCAACTACTAGACTCATTGACAGCCAAAAAGTGCATGGACCTATTAAGGCAGCTCATACCATTGTTATGTCCTCAAACTAATAAAGACCGGTTCAACATATCTAAAGAAAAAATAGAGAACAAACACATCAAGACGAATACTGCAGTCCGAGCCTGTCTGGTCACAATTTGTGAGTTTGTTTATTGTGAGCCCAAGTGAATTCTTTATTCGATCCAAATGCCAAAACTTAAGGAGTTACCAACTTCTATGACAAATGGGAGTATCACATTAAACATGGTCAGTAAAAAAACACATAAATGTCTACGTATGCACATGGTCCGTCTGCTTTGGTGGTTTATCCTATGATACGTATTGCTAGTTTTAGGCGCTGTTGGCTTATTCCACAAAGTTCGTGTTTTTCATTTCGGCCAGTCATTGCTTCGTTTGATTTATGGTTGGATAAAAAACATTGCTGAGACAATATGGTTCCACGAACCGCATAAATACTTTTTGTTTTGAAAATTTCGCGGGTACCAGAACATTTACGCGTGGGTGCACTGTTGTATGTTAGACTATTACCATAGCAAAACGCATTCGCATGTTACTGACTTCATATGCTGGCACATGTTTAGCCTATAGATTTCTACACGTATAGTCCTATATACTTTCACCACGAGACGAGAATGTTTAGTATGTTGACAATTGATAAAGAGCTAACAAGCCATCTCTCTTGTCGGGGAGCCTGTATAGCAATTTACGCTGGTACAATCAATACCTGGAAACAAGACATTGGGTAAGAGTTACTGGTATTCAAGTACCAGCGATTGAACTTTTTTTCAAGTTTTTTTCTTCCCTAGATGACTATACATTTAATGACAAAAGTGGCAGGTTCAATGTGTTGTACCTGTGCGTAAAACATAAGATGAAGTTATAATACGGATAGGTCGTATGGAACGAATAGGACCGCCGGATCCGGAAGAGCAGGAAACAAGGCCTCCAATTAGTTCTAATAAAGCTGAAAACGCTCCCTTTCATAAAAAAGAAAGAAGTGCCATTATTTGATTATGAATATTTGTATTTTTGATTTGTAATTTTGAGAATTGTTCTTTCTTGTAAACGATAAGTGGACTACCGTTTCTTTTTTATAAACTACAAGAGCACTATTGTTGTAAACAATACTGAATAACAGAACGGTTTGTGGTACGGAATGCGCAGAGATTTCATTTTGTGTGGTATTTTTTGTTGTAATTCTGTGGTTGGCCCCGTCAGATCAAAATCACACGTCCCACTTTCCCTCGAAGTCAGTGCCCCCCCCCACCTCCTCCACTCTAAATTTGCAAGGGCATACATTGTATATCACGTGCCGTTGGAATAACAACTATATCACTGTGAGCTGCAACAACCATTCCCACAGTAAAAAAAACCTCCCAGATTATGTCCATTCCTCTCAATCCCCACCCCCTCCCTCCCAACCTAAAAAAATGAAGTTCAACGCAAAACAAAATTCCCGAGAAGACGTTCTCGAATGCTCGTTAGAGTGTAATACAAGAGCAACGTTGTGCGTGCAACGTCTCCAGTGGTGCGTAACCTGAGCTATATTACGACATGCAACATAATCTATATATTTGTAGTTCCCCTCGATACTGGCTGCAAAGTTCTCGTAGCTACTTCAATTTGATAACATTATCTCTCTTCACGATAACGTTATTGAATTTCGTATAGACGCGCTATCGAATTGTCGACTACGCGTTGACATGCATGAGCGAGAACGCTGTAGTTGTGTTGTTACGAGCACGCGCATTAGACAATTGTCATAGCCCCGTTGGTTTGTCATACATGCGTGCACGTCATCATCTGAATGAGAGAAGTTGTTAATATCATGCTTCCGTTCTTTGTTTTATAGCTGTACTGGTTTATGCACGTCCTACAAACCTTGAATTTCTGTCTGTGATCCTAATGCAACTATATCAGCGCAATTGATCATTATTTTTTAGCTGTAACATCTCCTGTTTGGATGACTACCATGCCATAGAAGTTTAAAAACGACCTTAAATCTGCATTAGAATTTTTTTCTTCTCGTTTTCGAGTTGTTCGAATAAAATAATAGTAAAAAGAAAATTGAATCTAAGATCAAAATGACAAATGATTTCTCTTCTATGGAACAGGTTTTTTTCAGCTTTTTTAATTTTAGCCTTGTATGTCTGATCCTTCTTTACACAGAATTGCAGACAGATGGCTTTTGCAATAAAAAGAAACAGGCTCAACTTCCATGTAATCCAGCATTGTGTGTTCTATCACTTGCTGCAGTTTCTATGTCGCGCTGGTATATTAAACCCTGTTACAGCAAGGCCGTGTAAGTCATACTTCAAACATACAAACGTATGTCGAACACACGTGTATAAACGAACCTATAAGAATGAAGGTTAATATTACAAAGGGATGGCTTACTTCCCCCCAAAAATATACTTTGAATTTTGTGCCTTATCGTAGAATTGGTGAACCCTTGACTACGTTACTGTGAAACGCATTCAAGGGAAGCAATACCGGTCATAGAATGACGTACTCATTGACAATATATGCTGGAACCTGGGACCTTTTGAAAGAAACATGGTGTAACATTTTCTGTATATATATGGAAGCACTGCCGGCCTGACATAAATAAAAGTCGTGTTTGATTGTTTTATTACTTAATTTTGTTTCATGTAACAATTAATTTGCAGTTTAAAATGAAAATATAGAAATCTACGGTTATTTCATCAGATGTATGTATGTATTTATGTATGTGTATATATGTATGTATGTATGTATGTATGTATGTATGTATGTATGTATGTATGTATGAATATATAGCTTTTCCAGTCACTCCAAGTCATCGGACTCTATAGTGCTTATAATGTACCAACACGTTTAAATTTTTTTTTCAATTGTGCGTAAAATATGCATAAACAGTATATGTTGTGCCTTAAGTAACCATTTAGATATAAGTATGAGAAGACCTAAGTTGTCTTAACTATTATGATCATATTATCAACTGTTGGATGATAAGTCAGAATTTTGTTCTTATACGACAAATTCCATTGTCGCTCAATTTGTACTGCTATAGTTATTACTTTGAACTTTGTGTCCTTTTATTCATTTCCAAACACAGCGGCAATTCGTCTTTGCATTTTGTGAATATATTCACTGGTTTTATGCCTGCATTAAGCATATATATGTTATGTTCTGATTAATAAAACTGAGATAATAAAATAACTCAACAGCTCGCGTGGTTATCAGAGCAGAACCATACTGACAAAGCAAAAACAAAGGGAAGTTAATTTGTGATGCCAGTTATAGAAAATCTAATGTATCCAGACATGCTTTATAAACACACATTTGAAGGTCATCAGTATAATGGCACAAAATATGACAGAAAGTTAAATAATGGTTACTCTTTCTCCAACTTCAAGAAACAGTTTGCTACCATCTCCGAAGTACCTCTTAATCACCGAGATGTTTTAGTGTCCAAGTTCCCATTCCACGATGTCTGGAAGTAGTTTTGAGAAAGACTTTTATCAATTTTAGCACATTAAACTTTGGAGCCAATGGTGACGATCTTTAAGTAGACATAACTGTTTATATTTTGTTAGGCAAAACCGGCAAAAGTAGTGATTCATAAAGTAGAGCGCGGTTGGTATATTTTTACTTTCGTGAAATCCATTAACTACAGCTAAATACAGGTTATTCATGGCATGTGACGGGAGTGGAGGAGGCAGGCCCTGACGTTGAGTTATAACATGACGATATGGATATAGTTTGCTTCGATTATATCTTTGCTTTTCTCACCTCCGTCCAAATATTGGACTATAAAAGTAAATATTTTCCGCCTTTAAATACCGTGCCCTCATCCACCACTTTATCAGACCCGCCAACAACACACACAAATAAATATTTTTTTTATGGACTCGCCTCATTCCTGTATCGCAGCTGCCTATATATGTGAACGATAATGTGATATACCAATAGTACTGACGTATAAAACCGCTCATCACACACGCAGACGTAGCCCCGCGGGTTTATCGTGTAACTTCATGTACTTCAACCTTCTTTTACAGTGCAACCATGAAATAATGAGAGAGGAATAACCACGACAAAAATCATAATTTTTCCATTGATTTTATTTAGGAATAAAACTTTATCGATGACAGCTTCCGGTAAGTTCACAACATACACAGTAGAGTACATTTATTCACTTAAGAAAGATCGTTTACTCTTTGAAAGATTTGCTCGAGAAGAAACAATTTGATTGAAAATTAACAGCAACCTATAACAATAAGTCATTTTGTGATCAAATGAAATGAACTTCTCAGATACTGTTACAAACCAAAAAAAAAGAAGAAAAAGAAAGAAAGAAAACGATACTTACCTTTTAAAAAAACGAGGTATTTCATAACGCTGTTGCGTAATTTCAACTGCGCATGTCAGATGTGGTGGCTTCATCTCGGTATTCATAGGGCTATTCAATCAAGGAGATCTCAGTAATATTTTCTGTTATGATTTTCGTTTTCTGTGCCGTATGATTTGTATTTTAAATCTGACAGTCACATCTTCAATGACGTCACAAAGGAAACCCTCAAATATTTATTGAATGGATTACCGTACGATATCAGTTTTATTTGTACCATTTCAAAGTACTCATGTGCCTGGAATCATGAAACAACCAGGGAGTTGTTATGGAACAATTCCATGAAACAACTTACCCGTGTACACTCTGCCCGGTTGAAGAATAAAATTATGTTGGCGCTAGATAGAAATTGAACCATTTGTCACGCAACTTGCATGGAGCTTCCACATGTCGACAAAACGAACGTTATTGGCGGATTGTTGGGTCTATACTTATAAGTAGTTCGAATTTATATGAAATTAGGTTATAGAAAAAAATAATAGTTCAATTTGCGATAGAATCATAGCCCTAAATATAACTATGTACAGCCACGTAACCATTATCTGCTTTAAAGAAAATGGATATTTAATTACAGTAAAAGCTATATTAGTCTATTCGGTCCTCTCAGTCTTCTCGCACATCCGATAATCAAGAATTGTAATAGAAAAATACCGCACACGTATCTTAATTATAGAAAATATTCACAATGAAAGCACCGTAGTGCCACTATCAGATACATTGCAGTCGCATAAAACCATATTACACCATACAAAAGTAAAATTTGATCAAAATGTGGATTTTTCATGCCTG
This sequence comes from Apostichopus parvimensis, assembly GCA_000934455.1. Taxonomy (NCBI): domain Eukaryota; kingdom Metazoa; phylum Echinodermata; class Holothuroidea; order Aspidochirotida; family Stichopodidae; genus Apostichopus; species Apostichopus parvimensis. The sequence continues at coordinate 71,824 of KN884554.1, forward strand.
AGTAAAATCATCGTCAACGTCATCGCCATCAGAGTAACGGAATAGTAACAACAATCTATGATCACTTAGAAATATGGAGTGTAGGTCTATACCACTCTGCATTTCTTCTCTAATCATGAGTATAATGGTAAAGGTGTCTTGGTGTGAGTGTCACAGCATGCTCTTTAACTGTTTCTGCCTTAACACGTGTTATCCTGTGATAGTCTGAAAGCGTTTCGCCAATCGTCCAAGTTATCCTTCCAATCGGAATATTCCTCTCTCCATTCTCTCTCAACGTCTTCCATTGACACTGGAATCAGACAAAAAAATGACATCGATTGTCGATTTTAATTGGATGCTGAGACAATGCACCTCTTCTGTCCACACGCAAGGAGTGGCGTTACATTAATTCTATGACTACATTGAGTAATACTCTCTACGCAACAGCTAAGTTATCAAAGCGAAATCTTTAGATAAGACTGAATTTACCACTGAAAAATGTCCAGATAAATTCGCATGTGGGCTACTTCTCATCGAATCACAATGGATATAAATAACTTTCTTTGTCCCTGATCTAATATGCAAATGAGGCGAGGTATACATGTTGTAAAATATTTCATAAGATCTGAGATTGAAAAAAAGTATTTGTTTTGCTCAAGGAAGTGAATATAAATTTACGAACACAGCAAAACGTCTAATTAATAACTCTGAACTAAGAGATGAAAACTAAATATGTTTGGGTCAGAGTAAAGCTTATGGACCATAATTATCAGTCAGGGGAATCTTCTCTTCCCATTCTACCCATCACCCCGATAGCTTCACTTGTCCTTTAAAAAGTTCACAGTAGTTTTAAAATTTCGGTAAGAAATAATGTACAGCCTAATAACTTCAACCCTGCTTTATGTAATTCATAGCATGGGGTGGGGGAGGGGTGTCCCCTTTCGATACTATACTTGTAGAACACTTATATTCGGCGTTTCGTGATTCCCTTCATGCAGTTATTTTATAACTGTCTTCAGCAAATCTCACCCAAATAGATTACAAATCGTATTTTCCATCACGTAAAGTAGCATCAATTGGGACAAACTTAGTAGCCTGTAAATTTGAGAACATAAAACATTAGGAAAAGTCAAGCTTACTCATAAGCATTCGGAGGTCGGGTATTACTGATGTCCAAAGTTGGCATTCATCAGACCTGGGGGCTCTTTCAATTGGTAACCCGGGTCCAAGAACCTTGTACCTCTGTCCGGGAAGTTCATATTTCGGCCACTGCCACTTCTCATCACCAATGGTATCCGATAAATTCTTGCGGCTCGGATCCCTTAAACGTGAAATATGATGAGGTTTTATGTATTTGCTCTAGATGACACTGTGTTCTTTTCTTTCTTTTCTCTCTTCGGAAGTGATTTTGATCGACTTATCTGTATCTATATGATAAAGCTAAACATTATCCAAATTCATGCATTCCAGAGTTTGGTCTGTTCATGCATTCTCAGTCTTAGTAAAGGAATCGCCAATATAGAATAATAAAACATTCACTGAAGACGCAGAACAAGTTTTTGAAATTGGATACCACAAGTATATCCCTTTGCATCAATATGGAAGAACAAAAAATGGAATTTCACCAGTTCACTGTAAAACAATCAACCGGTAATGTGAGCAATTTATACAGCTATAAAGGAGGAAGGTGGCAAGGGCCTTTTTATTTCTTGTGGAAAAATCATGTGTTAGCAGGTTCCATTTTAAAAAAAGGAGCAAAACAGCACCTATAGATAAAATAAAAACTTGGACCGCCTCTTAGAAGTTTCTCAATAGCTCTCTCGTACATGAGCACCATTTTGATCGAAAACGTTTACCGGAGAATATTGACATTATTGTCAAATAAATCAAGATCAACCTAACAAATCGTTCATATAACGTGATAATAAATTTACTGTCGTTTTAAGTACGTACCCACTAGTAGCAAAGTTTGTCCAAAGTGTCATCACTTCAACCGATAATCTTTTGTCTTCAAGAGTCGCTGGTTGACTCTCCAGTAATTCAGTGATGAATCCAGTCCCATAGACATACTGAACATCTTCGACGTGGCCTGCACGAAACCATCCAGGACCAACACCGTAATACTCAAACACAGAACTGTTATGATAAACCGACAGCAAGCAAGTATCGTACGTAGCAAGAGTAATCATAAAGTGATGAAAATAATAAAATATACCAATCATTATTCCTACTGAGAAGTTATCGAAGTCAAAACTACTAATAAACGTATAACGATATAACTAATCAGTTTAAGGAGGTTGAGAAATCTCTTTCAATTCACGGCTGACACTGATAAATTCACGACCACGTTTTCATTCTGTCAATTACCATTGTTACGGAGTATTCTTTTAAAATTGTGATATGAGAGTGCAGGTTATTATTGTTCACCTTAAGGAAAGGCCCTGTTATAGTACGGTGCTATATTTTGTCACTTCTAGACAATGTTATGTCATTTACGGTAGTTGAAGGAAATGAGATCTGCGTTGAAGCGGTTGAGGTATACATGGAAATTTCATGCCATTGAAGGGCATCAGGGGATAACGCATAATTCCAAGGGGAGAGCAACATGTGAGTTATTCCGGTGAGCTATGTATTTAATTTATTTAATTTTACAAGGAAGAACGTATAGTTTATAAATTAGTCAAATGGCCGTCAAGCTTTAAAATGTATAGATGCATATCATGACACCTTTATTACTCACATGAAAAGTTTATTCTTGGGTTCAACGCGACCTGACTGTAGCATAATTATCAGTGAAGTGCACCCCTCGTCTATATATATATATATATATATATATATATATATATAGTTTAAATCAACATTCAGTTCATAACTGTAAAAAAACAACATTATATATAAAAAATATCAATTATAATATGTCCACTTACTTTGAGGGTATTTGTGTCATCTTGTACAGGTAAGCCGGTATCTGAAGTCTTGCATGAGCTTTGGAGACCTCAATTGCCCCACAGCTGTACCTATTGTCACTCCTGATTCTTACAAATGTATCGAGATAATCGGCCGAGTCATTGTCTGCTTGAGACCAGTCTACGTATTCCTGCTTCACCGAATCCTCAATTAGACCATTGACAAATTTACCGGTCCCTTGTAAGAGTGAGAGGACCATCTATGTAAATTATCAAATATATACCAGAATCAGAGATTTTCATTCTCTAGTCTCATCTCTATTACTAATTACATGTAGATTGTCTGGGTTAATTCTATAGTGGAACTCTCCGAATTATCCCCACAAAATCTAAGAAAAGACGCCTGCAAAGATTATCTCCGGAACACCACTTACTTATATGCTATGTTTCCTATGCGACATACGATGGTGTAGAATCAAAGGTCAGAGGCCAAAGGTCATAAATCTAATCATGCTTTCCTTTCAGCGAATATCCACATGCCAAAATGCCAAAATGATTAAAGGTAACATACCCATGTAAGAAATTATGGCTTTCAACTTTGAGCTCGTATTACTTAACGTTAAATGTCAATGGTCACAAGGACAAAAAGGCGTTTAAAGGTTGAAAAATGTTTCGCAAATCCATTATCCATCGTAAGAATCATTTACTTCTCGATTGTTTTATACTTGGGCATGGGATGTTAATCCAATCACAGTTTGGGGAAAAACTGTGAAACTCCATGGATTGCGTATTTGTTATAGTTAATCGTTACTGTCAAATGCCTCGTTTATATTGAGCTTTAGAGAAGATTATAGTTTTGACTTACCAAATATTGCTTTTACATACAGTTTTAAAAATGTGTCAACAAATAAATTCATTACATAATTGATTACCTCATCGAACTTTTCTTTTTGGAGCGTTGGCGGATCTTTAGCCGTTAGAGAATTTTCAATGTACAAAGATGCGGTGAGTGTTCCTTCGTCTTCGTTGAAGCCGATTATTATCGGACAATGTTTGAATTCTCCTTTAAGAATAAGATTCTCTGGGGAATCTTCCAAAAAGTAGCCGTCTACATTTGGAATAATACGGTAAGTACTCTGTGAAAAAGAAAAGAGTAAAGTAAAATTGAGACCCCGAATGAATAAAAAACAGTGGCATATCGGGATACCGGCTCAAAATCGGTGTGCGGCTGGTTCCGATGAGCCAAAGGTGTGGCCAGTGTTAGGTGCCAAGTCTGCCAATTTCCTCTTGTTGCAAATTGTGCTAGTTTGATTCGTATAACAAAAAAATATAAGAAAAAAGGAAACAAAAGCCGTGAAACCATTTAGAAGTATGCTTAGTGATCTCCTATAGAATCGGTTAACTATAAAGTCAACTTTGACGATCATACTGAAAGTTTGGAATGAGTTTATTTCTTTATAGCTTATTTCACATTCGGCTCATTAGGCTCTTTTCATATGTGACATGCTACATGAACGCGACCACATCACACTTATGCAACTGCACTATGTAAGCATACCATTGGACGAAAAATTGTTATGACTCTTTGAAATACTTGTAATAATCTCGACGCATACACTTTAAAATGTTGTCACTTTTCACGGAAGAGTTCACAAGTAAACCCCATGGAATGCTGTCTGACCATAATCAGTCTATAATTGCTTACATTATAAAGTAGATCCATGGCTTCAATATCACGTAAACAATCTATCATAAGGTGTGTATCTGAAGTGTCGCATCCGAAACGATTCCCGACGTAAAGGGCGTCTTTCTGTTCCCCTGCTTGATCATAGCGTGCTCCTGCCGTATCACTCTAATAAGTATAAAAAGACAAAAACAAGACAGCAGTTCGATTGGGTTGGAGGGACGAGGACGCATGACAAGCTTCATACATAAGTCACCACAAATATCAACGACCTGGTAACGGTTTTATACCATAAAGTAACATTTAGGGAATGTGTTCATATAATAGTATCAGGATATTTCAAGAAGTTATTCGTTACTGTTTTAATACACATGCCCATAGCTTGCGTTGCCTATGATTTTGTTCAGCACAACAAATGTTCCTGAAGAGAATACAGTTTCTTTGTCTTCATTGGACAAAGAGTTCATATTGAAACAAAATTTCTCATTCTGAATCACATTGATATATTTTAACTATGTTTAACCTTGTTAAAATGTAGATATACGTTATTTTGAAATATTATTCGATATTAACTTAGTAAGATTTGATGACGTTTTGGTTTTAATTTGCTCACCAACTTCAATATTATTTCTTAAGTCTATTCGCAAACTTACTTTTTATCGATATTTTTTTTATGATGAGTTGAAAAAAAGTATTAGTGTGGTTAACGAGGTTTACCTGAATGATGGCTCGATGGAAGTATGGCGCACTTATTTTGGAGAACATGTGTAAATGTACGGATCTTGCTCCAGAGCTCTCGCCAAAAATAGTCACACTATTTTTGTCGCCACCAAATTCTAAGGAAGATGAGTTAAAGTCGAAAATGTCTGAACTCTCATATAAAGAGACAGCCTATACAAATTATAAACGGTGTATATGTGAGAGGAAGAATACATAGAATCAGAATCAAGCAAAAAATTAATTTAATTCAGATTAATTGAAGAATTGTTAATATCAACAACATTATGAATGGATGAATATATGAATGATTATATGAGAGAGTAAATGAATGAATGAATAAATGAATGAACGATTGAATGAAAGAATGGTTAAGTGTATTCGATTGTATTTTTGTATTTTGTATATGTTTTGTTAAGCGCATTGAACCCTGGGATTTTGCCCTATATAAGCACCGGTG
>KN884555.1:3152-15185 GCA_000934455.1 Apostichopus parvimensis
GGTCAGTCTTCTGCAAGACCGATTCTATGTCATAAAGTGCTTGGGTCAGTCTCCTGCAAGACTGATCCTATGTAATAAAGTACTTGATCAGTCTCTTGCAAGACCGATCCTATGTAATAAAGTACTTGGTCGGTCTCCAGCAGGATCGATCCTACGTAACAAAAGCACCTGGTTAGTCTCTTGAAGGATCTAGCCTATGTAATACATTACTTGCTCAGTCTACACCTGCAGGATCAGTCTCATGTAATAAATTACTTTGTCAGTCTCCTCATACATTTATCAGATCTTCATGTATTTTAACCTTTAGTCAGCAAAACAGGAATAAGTTTATGTACAAATATAATGAAAGCATTCTAGGCCTAAGTGAAGCATTTTTTTATGAAACATAACAGCCCTTTAGATGTTATTTAACAAGTATCCTATGTAATAATGGAGTGAACACTCAAATTTTTGATGTAGCAGGGAATGTTACATTACAAACAACTTCAGACCTTGTAAGGTTCTCATATTTTAGAGGATGCTTGTACAAACCAATGGGTGCAATATTAATATTGACTGTGGCATCAGGACCAAGCGTGCCCTCTGTGGCTGATGTCATGGAGATGGTAAAGGTCTCAACGGTTGAATCACTATCTGCCACGGTTGGCACAGTGATGGATCCACACAGTGCGTTAGATGGTATGGTAATTAACGTTGGGAGAACGCCAATAATGAATAAATCCAATGATGATGTAGGTGGGGCAAAGTTGAAAGTTATACCTGGGAGAAACCAAAAAAAATAAAGGAAAAATAACTCAAAATGTTTGCAATCATGCAAAAGTATGGCAGTCACCACTGATGGACAACGTTTATCATATTCAAAGTGAGTTGAAACTACATCGCTTAACCAGAATGCAAAAATGCATTGTGGTTTTGATGCAGTTTTCTTCATGAATCTCACGTAATGTATAGTGAGGGTGTACAACACAATTGATCTTTAAGTAATACAGTGAAAAGCAGTGTGATGTGACAAACAAAAAATTCACAATGACACAGGCTGTCCTGAAATGACCACTGACCTCAACAACAGGCTTCTTGTACTAAGTGTGTTACTAAATATAACATCTGTCATTGATGAAATATTGTGTGAACATGTTTTTTTTACAATTTGACCCCTGGTAAACTCTTAACAACCATGGACCTCGGCTCATAATATTAGGCTTGTTGTACGCAATGTGGTACAATAACATACCAAATATGGGATCTGTCCAAACTTCTCTTGTGATATTATGTTAAGGAAGATGTGTTAGTGTAGAGAGACAGGCAAGAGGGGAGTGAGGTAAAAATGTTAGGCATTTGTTGACTTCAAATGACATTTGACCCCCACCAAAAACAATAGGCTTCCTGAACTGAATGTGGTACTTCTACACACCAATATTAGAACTGCCCAAGCTTCCATTCTTGAGATATCATGTTTACATGGTTTTCAAAGTTTGACTGCTGGTGACCCCAAATGACCTTTGACCTCCTCCAAAAGCGATAGGGTTCTTGTACTCATTGTGGTTCATACACGTATTAAATATGAGATCAGCCCAAGCTTAAGTTCTTGAGATGTAGTGTTTACAAGTTTTTCACAATTTGACCCCTGGTGACCTCAAATGACCTCCACAAAAAACAATAGGCTTTGGTACTCAATGTGATACTTCTACACAGCAATATGAAATTGGTCCCAACCTTCCCTTTTTCAGATATCGTGTTTACAAGCTGGGCGCCACAAATGCACACACTCGCCATCATGAATGCAAAGGTTACGACTATCATCGAAACACAAAGATGACCACTATAGATGAAAGCAAGGTGGAATTTATATCACTTCTTGTATATGAGTGTAATTAAATACTGGCATTCCTATTAAACAGGATGAGAAGAGAGCCATATCAAATCTTGAAGTTCAAGAGGTTACAACCTTGATTACTTCTGTACGACTAGCAAACTACACTGAGATAAATTGCTGTGACTGAATTCCTATTCTAGTGGAAATACCTCTTTTCAAATCTTGACCTTGTTTTGGTTGCTTCCAATTCTATACAAATTGTATCTAAGGCTTCATTGAATTTGCCAAGGGAATGCATTTGCTGCGGAATTATTAAATTTGGAATCTTAGATGATAACAGCTAACAGACATATATGTAGCACCAATGTTGTTAAAGGTCTCTATCTAGTAGAAACATGTTTTCCCTTTTTTTTTTTTTGTCTAATCATAGTTGAAATTGCTAACTTATTAATCTGTATGACGAACAGAATGTATTGAACCCTCCTTGTAATGACTCAGGCTTACTTCTAGTAGTAGGATTTTTTTCCCAAGTACTCCTTGAAGATGACAAAGTTTGTTTAATATTAAAAAAAAACGAATTTAAGTTTGCTGTGGTGGAGGACTTACCAATGTTGTCTAAGTTTGCTGTGGTGGAGGACTTACCAATGTTGTTTTAAGTTTGCTGTGGTGGAGGACTTACCAATGTTGTTTTAAGTTTGCTGTGGTGGAGGACTTACCAATGTTGTTTTAAGTTTGCTGTGGTGGAGGACTTACCAATGTTGTCTAAATTTGCTGTGGTGGAGGACTTACTAATGTTGTTTTAATTTTGCTGTGGTGGAGCACTTACCAATGTTGTCTAAGTTTGCTGTGGTGGAGGACTTACCAATGTTGTCTAAGTTTGCTGTGCTGGACTTACCAATGTTGTTTTAAGTTTGCTGTGGTGGAGGACTTACCAATGTTGTCTAAGTTTGCTGTGCTGGACTTACCAATGTTGTCTAAGTTTGCTGTGGTGGAGGACTTACCAATGTTGTCTAAGTTTGCTGTGGTGAAGGACTTACCAATGTTATTTTAAGTTTGCTGTGGTGGAGGACTTACCAATGTTGTTTTAAGTTTGCTGTGGTGGAGGACTTACCAATGTTGTTTTAAGTTTGCTGTGGTGGAGGACTTACCAATGTTAAGTTTGCTGTGCTGGACTTACCAATGTTGTTTTAAGTTTGCTCTGGTGGAGGACTTACCAATGTTGTTTACTAATCCTGTGATGGAGGACCTACAAATTCGAAGATTGAAGAAGTTACCCGCAATGACATCATAGAGAGGTGGGTCAAATTGTAAACCTGGCAGACAGAATGAAAAAGAAACAAGGTCAATGTAAGATATCATAAACAGGTGTCTTAACCCTTAAAAGGCAAAAAGAAACAAAACAAGGCCAACATGCATAGATATGAAAATAGTTATTATTTGAACAAATTTCAAAGAAGGGTTTATAACTCTTTCATGTTCACAGGATAGTCCAGAGGAAAGATGAACATGTTCTATGTATGCTGCTGACAATTGCATTCCAACCGCACGTAGCATTTTCCAGATGCCAACATTTTTAGTGGACCCATTGTAAGCAGAAGTAAACTTGTACAAGCAGGTGTGATGTCACAGAATCACAAGGCCAAAATTCTTCTTGGCTTTACTTTTATTTTAAAAATGTACAGCCAATTTGCTTCCTCAAAACTGGGATGCTTTATCATATGGATACAACAGTCATTGGGTTATCAGGGGTGTAGCCAGGATTTTCAAAGTTGTAGACACGACTATCTGAGCAGAGCGCCACCATTGGTTGGCACGGAGAGTTACAAGAAAATATTTGGTTTTACAAATCCCCCAGATGGCCGGAAACAGCCCTTCCCGAGTGTTCATTCTGGTTCCCTTGCCTCTTGGTAACTTGAGATACCTCATTCAATATCACTTTTAAACCCAAAAAACAAAAAAGTTAAAATAGTATGTAATTCAATACTACATAATGTATTTAAAATTAGCAAGGTACATGTACAGAGTAGTCTTACTTTTCAACTTCTGATACTTGTAGATACAAAGATAGGCCAGAAATGTCTTTGATACAACTATAGCTAGTAATTGTCTTTGATACAACTGTAGCTAGTAAATGTTTATCGAAAAGGCTGTTTTGGAACTTGGAACGCCAACCGTGACAACAACAGGGAACAAAGTGCTGCAGCTCTATAAAGTCTGTTAATCAACGATAGGCTTATTCGACTGTGGAATGTTTCTCAACTGAAATATTATCTGCGTAAACGGATTCATAACTACTGTAGATGTTAAAAAACTGACAAGATCGGATCCTAGTCTATTTCGGCGGGTAGAGTGTTGAATGAAACGGCACGCGATAGAAATGACAGCCTAGATGCCAGAAGAATAGGTCACCTAATTTAGCTATATTCTTGCTACGTTCACTTTAATAGTTTTTCCTGTCTAGACTCTTAAACTCGTCCAGCAAGCTTATGGATTTGAATGCAAGCTTATTGTGTTTTTTTAAAAAAGATAAATTGGACAAAAAAAGTGTAGGCCCGAGCCTACAGTGCTACATACTGGCTACGCCCCTGGTTGTGGATACCTTTACATCCCCTCAAGTGAAATTGGAACCTGTCCAATTTGTGGTCACAACAATAAAGTAAAAAATCAAGTAAAGAAAAAACATTTTGCTGTCAGTGTGCAACTATGACATCACACCTGTTTGCTTGAAGTTTGTTTTATTCAAAACTGACAGTTTCAATTATCAGTATTTTGAGACTGGCAAGAAGGGATTGGATGCAAATTTCACCAGGATACTTTCATCGCTCAAAAACATTTTTCCTCTGGACTATCCTTTCAATCGTCATTATCATCATAATTTTAAATGACCATAATTATCATTCAGATTATGCTTATTATAGTCATTGTTCTTGTCCTTAGACAATTTATAAATGTTTGTAACTGCAAAGGTAAAGTCCTAATTTAACTAAGTACTAAAACATTTTTAAAATTAGTGATCAAATTTGCTACAAAAAAAGGTTATTCATACTTAGTGACCGATCAAGAATCTCCAAAGTTACTGGAGGACCTATTTCCAGAGTAAGCGGAAACACACTGATGATGCTCACAGAGAAAGTCTCTAATTGCTCAGCGAGGCTGTCATCAACTGCCAAGAACTGACTTGGAGTCGAACAGAGGTTACCGACAGTAGGAGAAAATTGTATTGGGCTAGCAATGTTTGTAAAATCAGCAGCAGTTGCAGTTATCGGGGTTGCTTGTAGAGCTGAAAATGAATTGGAAAAATAAGTTAGGACACAATGACAGACAGAAGGACAAAAGTTGATATCTGTATGTAAAGACAAATTCATAATCTACTTTTGTTGTCTTGTTTTGGCTGCTACCGCTGCTGCTGCTGCTATTATTATTTACCATTATCCCAAGACTCAAGGTTTTATATCCAAATGTTGTATCATTTCCATTCAGTTTCTGATAACATATATCCTGCAGCAAACTCAAAGCAGAACAGGAATCCTGCTTCTATTATGGCACAGGAATTTCACTGCTGCTGTAATTGCACAGGAATTATACTGCAGCTACTGTTCTCGCACAGGAATTATTTCATCTCATAGCAAATGTAAACATAGCCTATGCTGCATATAGGAATCAAAGTTCAAGTTTTCTCTGGTTATCACTGAACGAATATTGAGGATAAAGTCCAGCTAACTTTGTGCTTTTTTGGATGAGTAAAAAAACTTAATCAGTTTTCCTCACAGAGTACTTGCAGTAGGTATTACATGCATGAATCTGGAAGTGGCCAATGGTTAAGAGATTTGCCCAGATGATGTAAGTTACCATTTTCAGTGTCTCTCATCTCTCTTCCCCCCCTCCCCCCCTCTTCCCTCTCCACTCACCATCCCATCATTTCTAACAAATTTGATGGGTCACAAAACTCCTCAAACCATGTAAGGGATGATTGCATGATGACTTAGACAAGATTGATGTTATTACTTATTAGAAACATGACTTCATATGTAAGATAATTTAAAGAAACATTTGTTAACATACTGGTTACGACAGTATTAGGAAAGACTCCATCTGTGCCCGGTGTGAAACAGACTTGAAAAGAAAAGGGTGAACCTTCCATGACTGTCGTCTGATCAAATACCAATTCTACCCTTCCATTCATTCCATCTGCAACATAGGACGAAAAAACAAGAATAGAGATTCCAATTGTTATTGGTATCTGTACCCTCCACCTTTCCTATTGTAAATGGACACATATATAGTTCCAAAACCTACCTTATTTCCTTGCCCTTCATCATTCCCAGTCTAAATGAAGCTGTACACCTACTCTTTTTTCTTCTACAAGTCACCTCAGTATTTAAAAGAGGAAGATTAATCCAATGGAAATATCGATATTCACAAAGCTGTACAACTCAATACAACCACATTGCCATACATACATAGCTCATCTGGTACATATTCCATCCTACAAGTTACTGTAACTTTACCCATCGCATCATCAGGTAAACAATGCAATACCTTTGTCACTAAACAAGGTCTCAGTAACTTACTACACCATTAAATAGTTGCCCTACATAGCTCATCTGGTACATATTCCATCCTATAAGTTACTTTAACTTTTCCGAGTGCCTCACGAGGTTATCAATGCTATCACCCTTACCCTGCTCTATATTGCTATATCACTGAGTCTTGGCAAGTCCAACACTAGTTTTAAACATATTAACTGTTATGACCAAAGATCTTACCATTGTCTATTACATTTAACGTAAATGTGTTTGCGATGGGATCAATGAGCAATATGTTTGGTACATTGGATATAGTGAGGGTAACGGTGTCCCCTAGTGGTTCCACGATTACATCATCCACGATAGTTATTGTAACAGTTGTACATGTCTGACCAGCAGGAAAGGTAACTTGAGAAGGGATAACAAACTCAGTAACATCTGCTGTTTGGATAGTCAAAGCTGCCAGAAAAAAATAAAGGAAAAATAGGTAAAATATGCTGGAACTGTATTATTAGGAAAAAAGAAATTACGATCGAAATTTAGGAGTCTACCAAAATTACACATTTCAGTGCATGAAGTTCTTGTCTATTTGCGCTTTCACTTCATACATGCTAAGCTACATCAAAATCCATCACTATAACAACCACTAGCCATGAACTATAAAATGACAATCAATTTATGCATAACAATATGAATATTCAGGCTGTTGCTTGAATAAAAAAAAACTGCTTGGAAGTATTTTATGTCAAATAATAAAGCGATCCCATCACAAGGAATATTAGAAAAGATAACAATGTTGATGGCATTTAGAGTCCACACGATCTTCTTCCCATGAAAACATTTTAAATGTCAGTTTGTGCATGCCTCCCAATCCCAGAAGTATTCAAGGGTGTCAGTGTTTAGGGCATTATCTACCCACAAAGGTGAAATTTGTTACTTCAGAAACTTTTCCACTTTTGATACTGATAATAAAATCCAAATAGTATGTCATTATACCATACAATACTTTTAAGTGTCCCAAAGGGGAAAAGCTCACAGCTGATACTCCAAATGATATCTAAGTATCATGTTCTTATCTCATATGAAACTACTTTTGTCTTCAGATATGAAGATTGCCAGATATAATACCAAAAATAAGAGTATGTTCTAATAGCATAGGAAATTAAAATACTACCCAGAAATAAAACACTCTTACATGTCATACTAGGAATGATATCAAAGGAGTGTGTTTTAGTTTCATAAGATAAAACCATAGTTTCTAGTAACATCTGATATTAAAATACTACCCATAAACAAAACACACTTACATGTCATACTAGCAATGATATCAAAGGAGTGTGTTTTAGTATCATAAGATAAAACCATAGTTTCTAGTAACATCTGATATTAAAATACTACCCATAAACAAAACACTCTTACATGTCATACTAGCAATGATATCAAAGGAAAGCATACTTAATCCATTGCTTTACAACTTAACTATCATTCTTGGAAACAGAATACAATGTAAAATTGATTGCAGACCTGTACGTAGTGCCAGTGTAACAGGAAAATTTCCTAGGAAATATTCCCCCCGGGGGGGAATATTTTCAGGGGGGAAAAAATCCTGTCACACCGGAATTAACTCTGTGCGTTAAGAGAGTGATCGAGATTAAGATCATAAATCTGTTTTGCCACTAATAACTTACTTATAGTCAAATCTACAGCAACAGGATTGGCTGGGTTAAGACAAAGCGTGGTCATGGCGTTTCCCTGATTCTCTTGTGCATTGCCTGTAGGCTGCAGAAATCCAACAGTTTGATCTGTAAGCATGAAATCAAAGGGGTTACATTAGAAGAATTCATTAGTTAAAACTTTAGACATGTCTGAATAATTCAAGAAAGGATTATCTGGCTATGATACATAAGCTTTACATCAAATATAGATTACCATTGTCTTGAACATTCAGAGTAAATGTGTTGGCTGCATTATCAATCACAACTGAAGCTGGAGGATTGGAGATGACAATGCTAACGACATCACCACCTGGTTCAACAATCAAGTCATCCACAATGGTGATTGTCAGCTGGGCACATGTCTGACCAGCAAAGATGGTGATGGTTGTAGGTACGGCAAACTCTCCAGTGATTGCAGGCACTGTTGTTATGTCTATCAAGAAATAAAGCATATAGATTTTTAAGGAAATGGCATTATACAGTAGGTACCTGACAGGTGAGACTTGAATATTTAAATATTATTAGGGGAGGGGAGATTCTAGAGAGTTTTTCTGTACACTGAATATAACCAGACCAAGATCAAAAATGAAACCAGCATGAAAACATTTCATGGTTCCTTGCTGCTGCTCATTGAATTGATTAACATGGTTATATGTAATGATGAAGCAAGGTCAGTAGTTGCCCTGTGAAGTTATTAATGATACAAACATGTAACTTAAACAATGCAAAACCACACTCCCTCATAAATACACGTTATCAATTGCACACACATCGCCATGTGTAGGCTACCTACCAATATTACACGTTTGAAGAAACTGTGACTAATGATTGTCTAGTTATTGCAAGATTTGAAAATTTTGCATTTGACCCTGTGACCTTTTATAAAATAACCATCAGCCCCACCTCCTCATAAATATGCATGATATCAGTTGCATCAGCATGTATAGGGATATCACCGATTTGTGCATACTAAGCTTGAAGGAACTACAACTTGTGGTTGCCAAGTTATTGCAATTTGAAGATTTTGACATTTCACCATGTGATCTCATTAATATTCATTATGTGAGCACCAACTCATTATTTACCACCCACCCACCCACCATGTATGGCATTAATCAATCATTCCCTTGTTGAGTTATTGTGCATACAAACTAAAGTGTTGCACACATAAACATACACGCACACACACACGTACACACATGACTACAAAGGTTCTTTTGCTTTCAGCAAGGAACCACAAATGGTGTAATGTGAGTGTACATGGCAGAACCCAGCTAGCTATGCCTGCAAGATGATGATCAGACAGGTAACTGAAACTCATCCGGAATGATTGCAGAAGTAAGAAGTGTTGCTAGTTAAAGTCAGATACCATCATCACTGCTGCAAACATACCACTACTTTGTGCGGCCAGTTAGCAATGATACACGATTGCAACTTACCTAGGGTAACTGGTACAAGTAGAGGTGTTGCAGGATCAAGGCACACTGATGTTACAGCTGTACCGTCATCTTCAACAGCATTACCTACTGTTGGCACGAACCTGACAAGAGGTACTGAAAAGGGAACAAACGAAATGACTTTATAAGACTTTGAAAATACTAACATGAAAGCTTCATATGAATTTCCAGATACTTAAAGCATCACATGGAGAAACTCTGAGTTTTTTGCAGGTTGATCATAGCAACCATTTGAAATAAAGCATAGCAACAAGTTGATCATGAGTAATATTTAAAATATAAATACTCCCAATTATTCCAGGAGCTATCCCTACACTGATATAAATCTCAACCATGGAAACAAATCATGTAATTTTTTTTCCAGTGACACAAACATTCTTTAAATGCATTTCAATGGATTGCTTTGGATTATGTGGCTTGTTCAAGTTTTTGCCCAACTTGTATACTTCACAAGATCCTTCACATACCACTCCCGTGATATATTTATTTGTCTTAAATCAAACACTATCGGCGACGTTCTCTTCGCAACTGCCTAATTGGCAAGTCATCGATGACATGGAATGTTGCCCTTGTAAAATGACACCAAAACAATTGGTTTTCTTTCTATGCAGTTCCAAGTCTTCTTGTTCTTTGCTCTAAATATTACTTTTCTCTTTGGCACTTCCATATTCCATAAGCTTCATATATCTTAGTGACTTCTTTGACATAGTTTTCCACTATCTACTTGTATATCACAGTAGGAACTCCTGCAACTTCCTCTCCCTCTTTTCATTCCAAAAAGAAATAAAATATCCAGACTATGAAGTATTCTTAGTTCAGCTTAATTTCAGTACACCCCCCCCCCCCCCCCCCCCCCCCCCGAACACACCCCCCCCCCAACACACACCCCAAGTGTTTTCATAGCATCCGAATAAGCTTAGCCTTATCCTGAAATATGACTTTTTAACTTTGGTCGTTTTATTTTGAATTTTTATGTATTCCAAATTTTTACTTTTGCAATTAATATCCACTATTTTGAAAAAATAAGGTATATTTCACTACAAAGATGTACAAAACAACTCATGTCTGTTAGAATTCTATGAGTAACAGTTGCTTGGACTCCCAAGAGGGAGACAGTCCAGGTTTCTACATACTATCAAAGTCTGTTGTTTAATTAAGCCTTTCTTGAAACCCTTGTACAACAAAATCTAGCACCTCCCCCCCCCCACACTGAGCTCTAATACCTGGTTTCAAAGGTCTGAATTTTCTCCCAAAGAAATTTGAGTAAACGTATAATCAATTATGACAATAAACTCACTATCCATGATAGTCACAGATGCTGTATCGGCATTTGTATTTATGACACCCAGCAAACTAGATGTCAATGTTACAGTAAAATCTATAGTTCTTGGTGGAGCTGAAGATGCCACTGGTACATCGATGTTTGCACAAGTCTGGCCTTGAAGGATGCTACCAAATTCCAAAGTGCTTATGCCTTGATCAATACTGCTAACTGTGTTACGAAAAACAAAAGAATGAAATTGAAAGTTGAAGATATCAAACATACTTGTCAAGGTAAGATCAAATCAATAACCTTCAGGACATGTTAACTTAAACTAAGGCTGACAACAAACAACTGCATTCCATGAGAATGTGTTTTTTTTTAACATACAAACACTGTCAAATAATTTTTCCCCCATCAACCGCACATAACCTTCCCATCTCCTTCAAAGCAAGATGAAGGTTGCTTGTGGGTAGTGTTACCGTTGCATGACGATACCAATGGCCTTCCAGGTTTAAAATGCAAATTAAATAGGCTGAAAAAATGTTGCTTTTAATAAGCATCAGTTGCATTAAAATCAATGTAAGAAGTTTAACAATGTGTTCTGCAAACGCGACTGGCTACTTTACATTTCGCCTACAGTTAATGTTATAGTGAAAAAAGAATCATTTATTACATTCAATTACAGATCAATTCTCTGATAAGTATTCTCAACTGTAAAGAGACTGTATATAAATAGCAATGTTCTGTACAATGACTGTATATTGCTACAGAAGTTTCCTGACCAAAGTGAAATAAAAAATGAAACAACCATGACGTCTTGAGAACTAAAATTTCATGAAAAGAATACATGTAAACTTAACATTTTCAAGTATGAGTCAAATGGAAGGTACTTACCAGTAAAGATGTTGTCTGTTTGTTGTGCTACAGCAGGTATGAAACATACCGTCAAAGTAACCGTGGCAGCATTTATGGGGGCAATGTAATTTAAAGGGTTAAACCCAATGGTCACAACTGTCAACAACAACAAAAATCAGACACAAATTGCACAGTAACTAAAATGAAATACTCATTGAGAATTGATTTAATAATTTAAACCTGAATTAGTCCATGAGATATTACTAGAAATCAACTAGAACGATAAAAAAAGAAGACAAAGAAAGGTTGAAGATAATATTAGTTAGAAGAGGAATATGAGTGACTGCAGTAAACTGTTTGAGAAGACAAGCTATCATTGAAGTCACCATCACAGTTGACATGC
>KN884555.1:15808-29253 GCA_000934455.1 Apostichopus parvimensis
TATAAGTTCGTCTGCTGCGAAATAAAAAAATACTCTTAATATTGTTTATTTCCTGCAACGTGCGAGGCATTTGGCAAAAATGTTCTTTGTACATCATCCCCCCTCCCGCATTCACACTTTCCCCTGGACACATCCCTGGTACAAACAAATGCAGTTTGACAAAACTGGGTATCAAACCAGGCCAGTCCTTAGTTGAATTTATTTTCAATTAAAGATGTAATGACTGATACTACTTATTTCTTTTTGGGGGGATGTTTGTCACCATGATTAATGAGGGATATGCTCTGACATTCTCCCTGGATAAGTGTAACGACCTTGTTTCTTGTCTAATACCCACCATCATTATCGATTATGTTGACGTCAAATGTGTCAAAGTTAGTATTAATGGTTGCGGTTCCAAGAGTGACAGCTACTAGAGACACTGTGAACTGGTGGCCAGCTGGTTCAAAAATGTTATCATCAACTATAGTTAAAGTATCCAAAGAGCACAATTGTGTAGCTAATATGGTGGCTGAACTAGGCACCACATAGTTGGTTGGTGAGACAGCACTATTTGACAAACCTGGGAGTGAAACAAAAGAATAACTATTAAACAACAACGTTTTGTGCATATACAGAAGCTAACTTTAACCAGAGAGGTCAACTGACTAGTCAATATTTTAAAACTTAATCTGGGAATAAATCCTGATTATATCAGTGCTATTTTGTGCTTTTGTCACGGCTGGTTACCAACACCGGAAAACCTCATTTGGGTAATACCCAAACTAAGGCCTGCAATAACCTGTGTCACCCACATCAATTTTTTACCGAATGAAGGTAGATATAATGTGAGTTATAGAATCTGAACCAATTTTATAATCCCGACATCTTTCATTTTCTGAAAAACCAAAGTTTGTACTTTATCTTTATTTCGAATGAAAAATGTCTATATTAAATATTTTAACATATCTGATACTTAGTCTTAAAGTAAGAGTTAATATATGTGATTCCCAGTACTCAATTCACAGCTGACATATGTGATACTAAGAACTAAATTAACAGCTAACATATCTGATTCTCATTACTCAATTAACAGCTGACATATCTGATACTTAGTACTGAGTTAACAGCTAACATATATGATGCTTAGTACTAACTTAACAGTTAACATATACTTTTTACTAAATTAACAGCTAACATATCTGATACTGAGTACTAAATTAACAGCTAACATATCTGTTTCTCAGTAATAAATTAACAGCTGAAATATGTGATACTTAGTACTGAGTTAAAAGCTAACATATCTGATTCTTAGTACTAACTTAACAGTTAACATATACTTTTTACTAAATTAACAGCTAACATATCTGATACTGAGTCAGTGGCGTAGGAAGGTACTTTTGAGTGGGGGGGCTGAAGACTGATGGCCAGCCTGGGGGAGGGGTCCTCCCCTTTGGAAATTTTTTGCATTTCCAGGTGGCCTCAGATGCAATTTGGTGCAATATAGCACACTTCAACACCCACTCCATTTTGTATATAATTTTGCATTTGCACCTGGACTTAGATGCAATTTGGTGCTCCAAATGAGATTTTTTTTCGCATTTAGAAATGAAAAAGGGGTTTTCTGACTTGCAAAGCGGGGGGCGGAATGATACTTCCGCCCCCCCATTTTTCACTGAGGGGGCTGGCGCCCCCAGCCCCCCCACCCGGTTCCTACGCCCTTGTACTGAGTACTTAATTAACAGTTAACACATCTGATTCTCAGTACTAAATTAACAGCTGAAATATGTGATACTTAGTAATGAGTTAAAATACACTATACATTTGCACATCTTGCTGATCATATATAGATATATTATTATCTATTTAATATCTGATGATTAACTACTACAGTAATATTTAACATATCGGGGTAACTGGGCACAAAGTTATTTCAGCTAGGTATACACTATACATTTTGGGCTTTACAATTTAATATCTGTTGAGGTATACTTACTAACTACTGTATTAGTAGCTGATGCAGTGTCCAAGCACAAATTCAGATTTACTGTACCAACAGCTTCAGAACCTGTGAATTGGCTGGTTATAAACCGAACCTCTGGAACAATATTTGCTGGTAAAATAAAGAAAAGATAAAACAAGAGCTAGCATTAAAATGCAACGATATCTTAGTTCCTTAATTAACGCCTACTTTTCTAATTGAAATTCTGAGAAAATTATCATGCAGTCCTATTGCAGAAGTCCATGTTTATTCACTTTGTCAATCATGATAAGGTAATGCCATGTTAAAAGATATTGACAACTTGCAGTCTAAGAGGTGATCCATAACAAATACATTTCTATTGCTTGGGTGCTATCCCAATGGTAGAATATTCATTCACACCATCATTAGTGGTGATCCCCAATCAATACATTTCTATTGCTTGGGTGCTATCCCAATGGTAGAATATTCATTCACACCATCATTAGTGGTGATCCCCAATCAATACATTTCTATTGCTTGGGTGCTAACCCTATGGTAGAATATTCATTCACACCATCATTAGTGGTGATCCCCAATCAATACATTTCTATTGCTTGGGTGCTATCCTTATGGTAGAATATTCATTCACACCATCATTAGTGGTGATCCCCAATCAATACATTTCTATTGCTTGGGTGCTATCCTTATGGTAGAATATTCTTTCACACCATCATTAGTGGTGATCCGTAACCAATACATATCATACGACAGCTAATTGTACCACATATCAAGGAAAGTCCAAACCAACAAGATAATACAAGGAAAGTCCAAATTTTGACGACTTTGATCCATTCCCTAGAGAAATGAAGGGATTTATCAAGCAAAAGTAGGTCACCCTTCAAACAAACACATCTAAGAGTTATGGAAGAAGATATTTATGACAGGGTGATCTTTAAGCAGAGTGAATCGTATTTGCCTTGATTATATCCACATTGAAAGCCTTCACTGAAGAAGATTCCATAACATCTACTTGAACTAAACCTTTGTAATATGTTCTCTGATTTAATGCTTGATTAAAAATACTTTCAGGGGCTTGTTTTACCATCATTTGCCAGGATGATAACAGTGTAGGTGTCAAGATTTGGATTGATCTGGATTCCTACTGGTGTTGCGGTACTAAGACTTAAGATGAACGTTTCGGCCAATTCGGTAACAGTGTCATCGTTGATGGTTATAGAAAGGGTTGTACAACTCTGACCGGCATCAATTGAACCAGCAGCTGGAGTTACGATGTCATTAAAACTGGTTTGTGGATTAGATGAAGTGGTCAAGGCTAAAGAGGAGAGCAAAAAAACGATTAAGCAAGATGAAGACTGTTGGGAAAAATTTCCTAGTCAACATTAACATGATATGAACATGAGCTTATGATATTAACATGATAAGATCATGAGCTTAAAATATAATCATGTACTTTACTTTCAGACACATGATGACAAAGGAAGAATTTTAGCCTTGAAGTATCATAGACCAACAAAATAGAAACTTTTAACTTCAAGTAAAGTTTCAATATCTATTCAGGCTTTCAAGAGATTCAACTATAACATATCAGAAATCTCTGGAATGCTGCTTTAAGGATAACTCGATGATGCCGTTGGCACCTCAGTGCATGCCTAAATGCTTGTGTTAATCCATTGTCCTCATAACTCAACCAAATAATGTTCTTTTAAACGTCAATAAACAATTGAAATTCAGCACCAATTGTCCTTGAAAGAAACTAATAGTACCCTAATGTAAAAAAATGTAAACATGTCATTTGAGACCATAAAAGTACTATGCTTTGCTATTCGAGTATTGTGTTGCACCTGAGTAACTGACCGAATAATGCTCTGCCCATGCTGTATCATATCGGTAAATAGGCAAAATAACTCATGGCCGTGCCTCAATATACAACATCAATGTTTTTCTTCTTTCACTGTGTCAATTCTTAACGTTTTACGTCTGAGTAGATCAAAATTGCATTCAGGAAAGTGGTTACACAAGTTACACAAGTTAGGTGTTAATAATGACTGTAAAACTTAGCTGCACAATTATATTTCCAAATGTTGGCATATTATCTAAGTTGAAATATTATCTCTATCAGAAAACATTCTCAGAACACTATACCAGACCCTGATTGTCCGGCATCTCACTTATTGTTCCATTATTTGGTCTGGTACATACAACACCAACCTTAACAATCTTACCATACTCCAAAAGGCAGCCATTCGCCACATAACACACTCAGCCCAGGCCCACGTGAGCACACCAGTCCCCTATTTAAGAAACTCGACTTACTAAAATTGCACGATCTCATTAAAGTTAAAGCTTGCATTAGTTGCTATCAAGACCTGGAATGGATTACTACCAGCTGCCTTTAACAATCTTTTAATCATAACATGAGGCTTGCTAATCATGCCCACTATAATCTTTACAATACCACCATTGGAAATTTTAGCCTAAAAACCGTGCAACAAAAACATGGAATCTACTAACGAATGATTTAAAGAGTAAAATGTCAGTCACATCCTTTAAGAAGTGGTTTATATGTAAGGAAATGATAACTAGTTACTGACTACTGACAAATTAAACTTGTATATAATTACTACATATGTATTGAACATTTAATATGTTATTACATTTATGTATATGTGTATATATATATGTTTTCTTTTCTTTCTTCAGGGAGTCTTGAACACTGTTTTGCTTTTAAGCTTTATGGAAGACTTCCCTCTACTTTGTACTTTTGTGGAAAAACAAATAAATAAAATAAGTTGGCTCGAAAATATGACAGCTACAGTCATCTGTCAGTAATACATACATACATACATACATATATATCTATATATATATATATATAGAGAGAGACCATACAATGATGTATCAATAGATTGCATGCAGCAGATTGACAATCAATAGAATATTCACATGACATGATATGATTTATGCATGAAATATTAATCAAGAGAGTGGAAAAAATTGAAAGTGGTACCATCTTAAAGTCTAAAATAGTGGTTTGCTGATCAATTTTGTAAACAACAAAACTTCTGAAGCAGATTCAATGTTTCTTATTCTAAATGCACTCTGACCAGGTGTGTTTAATTGAAAACAGCTGTCGCAATCGAGAGAAAGAAATTTATTTTCTGCTGCCCTCATGGCGCGAACCATTTACCACGACATCACTGCGACCACCCATATGAACATGTTCATTACACAAATGTAACGTATATATATATACTCGTACCGTCCACTTTTTTTGCCCAATTCCACGGAGGGAAACATCTGAAAACACCTTTTTATTCATTGCAGTGGAAAGAAATAACACACTTTTGCAAGCTACATCGGTAATGTTACTATTGTGTTTTTGTCCCTTTTGGCGTTCCTTGTGTATGTTTCCTCCAAGGAGAAGCTCCGCCATTGCATATGTGTTTTTGCGGAATAGGAATAGAGATACAATGAGGAAGGAAGCCCTACCAAGTGCACTCGAGAGGAGGAAGGGCAGCCGGAATTCCAGGAAATACTCAGTAAGTGCCGTTTATACAGGTAAGACCAAAAGAAAGATACTATTCAAGAGAAGAAAACTAACACTGGCTAGCCACGAAATTGGAATGGTTGTAAACAAAACAGAGAGATTTGATTGGTGCATGATCTGTTGGGCGGGGCTTGCAAATTTGGATTGATGTTTGTAGAATCTACGGACTCGTTAATAAATCTGGCGGAATTTCATTCAGCTCAAAATGTTTAACCAGAGATAACTGAATAAAAATAATGAAAATTGATATGAAAATTGCAAAGCACAGTGTTATTTTCACTGAGCTTTAGGGCAGTAAGCTGAAGTTAAAATTTGGCAACACACATTGAGACTTTAAGCTAAACACCATTTCCTTTCAATCAGAAAAAGGGTTAAGGATACTTACTGAATAAGATATCAAATGTTCTGGGTAGGGTTTGTGGATCCAAGCAAACTTGAACCGTGATGGTTTGGGCAGCTTCCATGACTGATATAACGGCAGACACTACTTGAAACTGTATCGTAACTGTAAGAGGAAGATATGCCATTAAGGTTCAAGATAAAATGTTGGTCATTTCCTTAATAAAATAACAGAAAGAGTTTTACTATCAATTGTTGGTAAAGATTTTTCCCCCTTACAGAAAAAAAAAAAAAGGTTGTAAGTTATATTCAAAATATATAAATTTTATCACCACATTCTCATATCATTTTAGTTCTTTCCCCTAATGAGAGTGTGGGCTGGGGTCTTCCATGGGTTGTTGACTAACTCCGATTTCCTAACAATACCAGGTAGAGCAATGACTTTTTACCTTTTATGGTATACTTTTCCTCTCTTTTCCCCTTGCAGCTGTAAATCTTTTTATGTACTTCATAAATTACTTTTAAAAAAACAAAATTATTTTTGTAGGAATTACTAAAAAAAAAAAAAATTGTTGTTAAAGACCAAAAAGGTAACCAGCAATCAAGAGGTACTTGGCTGAAGCTTCACAGCATTGAAGTGGAAGACATTGAAAACTAGCTTTGGAGTAATTGATAACTTTTCAGTGGAACTCTGCTTTTCTGTTAGTTTGACTGATATTTGCAATTTATGTGAGCAGTTTTATCTGTGGCTTTATTTCAAGTACTGTTAAGGTGAAAAGGTTGTGAAGTTTTGCCATATACAGTCACTTTTATACAAACATGTGTTTGGTAAATACAAGGTCAAGATTCCATGACAGAAGCAATTTATAAATAAACTTTATGTAGTAGTAAAGATAACCTAATTATGTAGCTAAATGTCTGATAAGTTGTAATGCCTGGGGATCCCAACAGGATCTGACTTTAATCTCTTTAATGAATTCAAAATCCTGAGCTATGGCTATGTCTTGCTTTACTGCACTGATGGATTAAACAATTGTACAGTCTAAAAATATTGCAAAATGCAAATGACATATTGATTTCCAAAGTAAACTCACAACAAATTTTTGGCGAATCAGATGAAATCCAGAAGTGAGACTTCTTCTGACAACTTTTTGTGGAAAATGTTTCAATTTTAGTAACTTTGAACTAAATTGTAGGTACTTCAGTAATATTACACAATGATACATTGAATGTATAGATGATACATATTGAATTTATTGATGATAAATTAAATGAAGGTTTACTTTAGAGATAGAAATAAAGGCAGTTAAAGGAAACTAAAGTTTGGTCAAAGACAATACTTTTGGACAACCAGATTTTAGTATAAACTTAAAAGAAGAATAATATTATACTTTCAAAATTTGAGAGTGTACAACAACGGCTGAGTATCTTCTGTTCTATTAACAATGGCAGCATTTGTAAACACAGTTCTGGGTTGATACGCTGCCATGTTGTTACGCACATTTGTACTGTAGACACAGTTCTGGGCTGCGTCAGGAATACACGGTGGCGTCGGGCGATTGGCACTCGTGAGCGCTAAACAAGCTCTCGAAGGCACAATTGCGTGGGCGAAGAAAAGAATTAACGGGAAATTCAAAATCACCTACCAGGCGTATTACAGAACTGGCCATTGTTGGTTGTTACTGTACAGTCACACTGTGCAATTCCTCCAAGTGCAGTACATGTCCCACCATTACAAGGATTATTGAAACAAACATCAACCTCTGTAAAAGGGGAAGAAAGTTATTACACTATAATTAGTCACAACGTCCACTAAAGTCACTTTAGCTAGTGGAAAATATCTACAAGAATTACAAAATTTGGTATTTCTTCATCAAGACTTAAACCATGTATACCGGTCCGATAACAACAATAATAATATATATATATATGAATTACAACCTGTATGGAGAATATTTGTCAAAACACAAGTAATCTTCTTGTTCTTACCAATCATGATGTAAGGTTTATAGATGAGAAACATGTGTCTAAATGGATTGTCAATTCTCTAGATCAAGAAAAGCATACATATTCAGTCACAAGACACACTCTGTTTTAATGTCAAATTTGTAGTCCATTCAAATAGAAATAAAAGGCCCTTTCTTCTTTATATAATTTTACAAAACATGTCATTTTATCAAAAATTTGGTGGAAAAAACCCCACAATAAATCAACACGTGCCATCGCAAAAGTAAAACTAGAGCAGCATTGCTGCTGAGTCTCAATAGTGTCATAACGGTAAATATACACTGTGACTTTTGGGTCTAGAGGTACATGTGACGTGCATACCACTTTCCAAGCTTGATGTAGCGTTGATTAATACAAAAACAAAAACAAATAGCAAGTAGTGAACTTGGCTATTTGAGACTCACCATATCCCATATAAAGACATACTGTGGCTATGAACTTTTGAGAATTATAATACACTTACTCACTAACTCACCAAAGACATTTAACACTGGTAACATCCTTCTATCACACATCAGGGATGTTTTAATAAAGGAAGAATCTGTTCTTCTTTTGCTTACCATTAATTATCAATGTGAAAACATCTTGCTGGTTGTTAACGATTGCACCATTTGTTGCTGTTAAAGTCACTGGAATGTTCTCAGTGCCTTCCAGGATGTTATCACTGAAGATGACTATCCTGACGGCAGCACAAGTATTGCCTATCGAAATGGTTCCTGTGGTCGGAACATTTATGTCAGCTGGAATACCTTGATTTACACTTAAGCCTGTCACAGAGAGTAAAACAAAAGCATCAGAAATATAACAACAACAACAACAACAACATCAGATATATCCATCATTTTTTCATTTAGAGCAGGACTGCAATATGTAACCTTGCATGTGTAAAAGCTGTATTTATAGCAGGTTATTGCAATGACAGGGCAGGTGCATGGCAAAAAAATACATTCAAACACGTGTAAACCATCTACTGTACCCTCGTTATGCCAACTTGTATGATCTGAAATCATGGAGAAGCCGGGAGATTCATGCGGGCCAACTGGGCAATTGATTGGAGAGCAGAGTAATGAAATGACTATTGAGACACAAAAGATCAAAAATTGTACCTACCAAAGGTAACACCAAAGATGCGAGGCACATTACTATTCAGACACACATTGATATCGATAAACCCAGCATTCTCCAGTACAGTTGTGGTCGTAACTTGAAACTGGATCTGAACTGAAAAGAAGAAAAATTCAAGGCCATAAGAGCAGATAATATGGCAGGCTTAAGACAATAATTGATTCATTAAATTTGTTACAAAACTACTAAATAAGTTATTTCAATTTTTAGAATTTTATCATTTTATCAGAGACTTTCCCATTACCAGTTCCTGAGGAGAGACAACATTGGTGTCACAAATTAATTTTTTCCTCCTAGTTGATTTCCTGGTCACCCAGTCGTAAGGTTGGCACTCTGTAAACACAGGGCTGCATGGATATTATAACAGCAATTGTCTTAACACTTTGTGTGAAACAACACATGCATTTTACCAATGATGAACTCACACCCATCAATCCACATTTGTTTGAACATGAGAAGCTGTTCTTGATATACTATTGTAAATACTAATTTATTTTATCTGCTTGAGGGACTCAGCTGATATCAGATTATCTGCTTGAGTGAATAAGGTTAATTCATAGTCACTAATGAGGAACCATAGGAATGATACTTCATCAAAATTTGATGGTTTCTTTTACTCATTGCAATATATTATATAAAATTGCTTGTACACCGACATTTCTGGTGTCACTTGCAAAGAGCTTACTTCTCTTATTGGCTACAAAGTTAACCTCATTTTTTTCTTTTTTGAGTGGGTGTTTTTTTTAGATTAGAAAGAGCAAAAAAGAAGAAGAAGAAGAAGAAAAAAAGAAAATCTCACGTTGATTTTGACACGTAGTTCCATCAAAGAATGTTGCAGAACAGTCACAAATGAATGCATTGTTAGCAACAGAACACACACCAGTGTTACAAGGACTAGGATTACACAATACTGTGAAGAAAATTGTTCCAAAAATCATTGTTTACACAATTTTTTTTAATCATCTTCCTTGTTACCATCCATGCTACCCATATTCTAGCAATAAGATGATTACACTATGCAACAACCAATGATGCTTCATACCTCATTAAAAAGTTGTACTGCATGTTACCAATGAGGATGCCCACAATTTAGCAGACATGCTGCCTTAATAATACTACCATCAAATTATGCTGAACATCTTCTGACATAAGAAGCTTAACAATACTATCAACAATGGTGATGCCCATATTCCAACAAAAAGGTGCCCTCGTTACACTACTACTCAATGGTGATACCCATATTCCAACAAATAGGTGCCCTCATTATACTACTACTCAATGGTGATGCCCATATTCCAACAAATAGGTGCCCTAATTATACTACTACTCAATGGTGAGGCCCATATTCCAACAAATAGGTGCCCTTATTATCCTGTCACCATCAATGGTGATGCCCATATTCCAACAAATAGGTGTCCTTATTATACTACCATCAATGGTGATGCCCATATTCCAACAAAAAGGTGTCCTCGTTACACTACTACTCAATGGTGATGCCCATATTCCAACAAAAAGGTGTCCTCGTTACACTACTACTCAATGGTGATGCCCATATTCCAACAAATAGGTGCCCTCATTATACTACCATCAATGGTGATGCCCATATTCCAACATCATCAATATGCATAATAGCTAATGTTTATTCATGAATAAAAGTAGAATTAAGAAAACACTTATACACAAATAGTTAATCTTTGATGGATTTCGATGGGAGTTGCAGCTATTTATGATTTTAAATGCCTTTTAGGGTGGTAGGGACAATGCTGTTCATACATGTTCTAACCCTCAAAGAGACTGTCATCTCAATCTTGATGTAAGATTAACAGTAAAATTAGTAATTACCTGGAATGCTGCAGACGTCACCAGTAAATCCAGTGTTAGTACAATCACACAGTGTTCCGATCTCTGAACAGATTCCTGGTCCACACGGTGTACTTGCACACCGGCCTATAATATGAAACAGAACACTAGTATGTGAACACAAATTCATAATGGTCCATTACACTGGTCCACAAGTTTGCAAGAAAAGGAAATTTACCAATTACATATTAGTTACTTTTGACTGGACAAAGCCATATTTTTTACAAATTTGTTTGTGGTCTTGCATGGAAAAGCTTTCATAATAAAATATCTGCTTCATTTTGTGTTTGAAACCGATTAATGATCACAAGCACTAGGCCTAATGACCTGGAATATTCCCAAGGTACTCACCGGGTATGTTAAATGAAAGGATAGATTGAGTATCACTGACTCTGAACGGTCCTTCAGCTTCAAAGCCAAATGAGACGGTCCCGGCAGGAGGAATGTTACCTTCCAAAAGTGGCACCAAAAAGGTCTGACAGTCGACATTTGCAGGAATATTGTAATAGTTTTCAAAAGTAGCATCGGTCACATCAATGATAGGACCACCCACATCGGAAATGTCTGTAGAATAAAATTGTAAAAATGACAAAGAAATAGAGTAGGCCAATAAACTTCATTAAGATGAAGTAAAAATGACACAAGTACTTTTCCATGGTGTTAAAAGCCTGTAACAACAATGCTGGCATGCAAACAAAACCATCAACAAATAATATCTTTAGCCCAACTTATGGGCACTATTGTTCCTTGCTTAAAGGAAAATAAATGTGTTGTATATATTTCATCACCCAATATTATCATCATACCAAATTCAGTTGATACAATATGACACTGTCTACTATCAATATACCTACTTCACACATGGTCAGGTACCACATCAGTCACTCCAATACTCCAACACGAGTGCCCTATGGCACCATCCAAAGATGGGTCTAAAAAAATGTTGGCTCAAAAAGATTTGCGCCCCAAAACAGTCCAAACAAAAATTGGTTCCCATAATGGGAATGACAAAATGTTGGGCCCTAATTGGTCTAAGATATTTAGGCCCATATGTACCAGCTATTGACCAACAACTGTATTCAAACTTTGGATACAATCCGATTTTAGGTTGTGGAGTTAATGCAACTTAAAAAATTGGGCCTAAATAGTACCAAAACTATTTTGCCCAAACAAAGTGGCTCAAAATAATTTTTTTCCCAAAAAACTGAACCCCAAATGGTGCCAAAATATTGGGCCCCACATATTTGAAATCAAATTTGGGCACATCTAGATGGCCTACATGTACCAGCTATTAACTGTACCGAGTTTGGCTACAATCTGACTTAAGGTTCCAAAGTTATTGCAATGTAAACAAAATGTGAGTCTAAAGGGTCCCAAAAATTGTGGGCCCAACAAATTTGGACCAAAAGGATGTGTCCCTGCATGCATTTGAGATAGAAATAAAGTTTGGGTCCCCCAAAACTTGGCACAGAATATTTTGGGGCCCAGATAGTCCCAAAAAATTAGGCCTACATGTACCAGCTTTAAACCCACAACAGTATAGCATGTTTGGCTACAATCCGACTTACGGTTGCGGAGTCATGGCAGTAGAGATTTTTATATTTTGACCCCATAACCTCATTAATAGTCATAAGATCACCACAAAAAAATATAGGGAACACCTTCTCACTATAATACATTGACATAGTATGACAATTATCCATCACTCCATTCTTCAGTTATTGCAGACCCATGCAAGTGTCACAGACGCACACACACACGCACACACACACACAAACCTGACTGCATTGGCTCCCTTGCTTCCAGTAAGGAACCAAACATAAGCCATTTCAAATGCCTCAAAGGAAAGTTGGAAGGACTTTTTGAGAGGAAAGTTCAAAACATTTCGATTCAGTCCATGATGGATGAAATTAGACTGTTGGCTGTTTTAGCAAAAATAAATATTCTTACATTTTTAAGTGAAGTGTGCTAGAGAGATATGCAATTTGTTATTCCATTGTGAAAATATCCATTGCTTCTGACATGCCTATGAGAATGAAAACCTGTCTGTGAAATAAATTCAACTTCTAATAGCCATGCTCACCATTCAACTAGCTGTCAAATGGCATACGAGTAGGGGCACATATTGGTGGAAATGACAATAGAAGGCAGGCACTTCTGTTGGCCATATGCAACCTTTGCTTCAAGTGAGAATCTGACAAAAATTGTGGCAAAAAAAATCACCCACAAAAAATAAAAGGACATTCTGACCCTGCCTGCTCCCTCCCTCCCCCACCCCCTGACCTTTTCCCTTTCAAAGTTCATATTACATAATAAAATATTGGCCAAGCTCAGAGCTCTCCCTCTATACAGCACTTGGAATCTGGAAGATTTTATGGCCCAACAAAGATTTTCTTCACTAATAATTCTCCCAACACATGGAAGGTTACACACACCAACATCAATAACATATACTCACAGAATATACCCCCTAAGATTCCGCCATCATTTTTGCAAGCTGTTACGCGTAGGAACCTATTATTAGTCCCATCCTGCACTATTGCCAACGATTCAATAGTGATGAAAGAAGCTGAAAGCAAAAATACAACAAAGGTTGAAAAATGT
>KN884555.1:29303-44322 GCA_000934455.1 Apostichopus parvimensis
AGGGGCACATATTGGTGGAAATGACAATAGAAGGCAGGCACTTCTGTTGGCCATATGCAACCTTTGCTTCAAGTGAGAATCTGACAAAAATTGTGGCAAAAAAAATCACCCACAAAAAATAAAAGGACATTCTGACCCTGCCTGCTCCCTCCCTCCCCCACCCCCTGACCTTTTCCCTTTCAAAGTTCATATTACATAATAAAATATTGGCCAAGCTCAGAGCTCTCCCTCTATACAGCACTTGGAATCTGGAAGATTTTATGGCCCAACAAAGATTTTCTTCACTAATAATTCTCCCAACACATGGAAGGTTACACACACCAACATCAATAACATATACTCACAGAATATACCCCCTAAGATTCCGCCATCATTTTTGCAAGCTGTTACGCGTAGGAACCTATTATTAGTCCCATCCTGCACTATTGCCAACGATTCAATAGTGATGAAAGAAGCTGAAAGCAAAAATACAACAAAGGTTGAAAAATGTGGAAAATGTTCAATCTAGTTATGGTGAGACTTTGGTCCTTTCCAATCAAATTTTCCCCTTGAGAAAAAAACAAGCAAAAAGAACCCTGTAACTGTATTCACTGCTCTCCAATGTAAGAAACTACATACTGCTCTCTCAGTATAACCTTCATCTTCAGCTGCCATGATCTCAGTCCCTAACCAAAATATCTCAGTCAAGAAATTTAAAAATTTCCGTTTTGGATATCAAAAATTCTCATCCAATGGATACATCATTAACATGGAATAAATAAATAAAAAATGTATAATAAACATGACACAAATATATCAGACACAGTCTGTCAAGTCAATTTTAAAAGAGAGAGTAAATTAAAAAAAAAAAATAATCAAAATTGAAATCAAAAATAACAGATTTTATCAGTGTGTTCATCACATTCAGGTCAGTGGTACTTTCTGCTTAAATTCGAAATATGAATTCAAAAAGATTTTACACGGTAATCACTGAATTTTTGCAACGAAAACAATTGTTATAGACTTGAGCCACAAAGGACACAGCAGCTCACAAATAATGGCATTAAAAAGACCTTCACTGTCAGCTAGCTTTCATGTCTGAAAATTATAAGTCCCTTATATTGCCTGCCCACAGTCATGTAAAAACAATGAAAACTGTTTTTGAACAACTATTCATGGGTTTTAAGAACAACTCACCAGTGGAACCTACAGGATATGTGTAGACTAGTACCTCTGGACCTCTGATTTGATCAATGCTGAGCATACCAAGTTGGACTGTAGTAAATCCAACAGAAGGGAGTACAAGAGTAATCGACTCTACCTGTTGATCTCCGGAAAGTGCAGTACCAGAGGTAACGACAAAGTTACCATTTCCGGTGATGGCATTTGTTGCTAGAGCTATGAAGAAACAGAAAAGCTAGTTTTTAACATAAAAAAGTAATGAACTAGGTTGCAAGCAATGTTTAATATTTATTTTGATTTTTGCTTTAGATATTATTTCAATTTTTTGGGTTCACACATATGCAATTGTTCGTATATAGTAGTTGTGTTCAATGTGTGCTAGGTTTATATGTTAAGTGTAATTTTGACTGATATCCACAGGTTTCATTTTGCATATGATATTTGAGGCAAGAGAGTGACCCTGCACTCCTTCATAGGAACACAAATTTGGCAAACATATATGATGCTATAACTTAAAACATCATAACTCAAATTTCATCATTTAGTTAATTCTTTCCTCCAAGTTTTAGTATCATGAGGTTTCTACAAGGTCTAGTCCAATTTGATATAAAGTAGATGAATTTTACAGAAATACTATAGCATATTTTAGTATCAAGTGACATAACATGATCTAATAACATTTAACAACAATTACAGAAATGTTTAAAGAGAAAATCAGTAGGTAATCAAACCGCTGTCCATTCCGTGGTAAAATGTTTTCAATCAGCAATACCCCCAGTTTCTTTCATTTTTTGACCATTCACAAGTGACCATTTGACACTTGACAGTGATCTGAACTTTGTTACATCTGTAGTATGAACATGTTTTTGGTTTTTTGAATTTTTACTTTTGCCATGTGTTTTTTATGTCATTCTCCATTTAGGGTCAATATGTACCCTGCCATATGCGAGGTATATTGCTTGTAGTGCCTACATGTTGTGTATACAAAAACAACTTTAAGTTGCAAAGTACTCCTACATAATGGTTCAAGAATGTACTCATACATGTTATTTAATGTTTGCCACTCTATATTCTATATTAACCCCTCCATGTTGTGAATGTACTTATCCATATTCTATATTTACACCCTCAATGTTTTGTATGTATTTATCCATGTTGTGTAAGTATGTACCCGTCTATGTTGTATATGTACTTTCGATATTCTATATTTACCCACTCTATGTTGTGTATGAAATTATCCATGTTGTGTCACTATGTACCCCCTACATTTTGTGTATATAATTATCCATGCTGTGTCATTATGTATCCCTCCATATTGTGTATGCAATTATCCATGTTGTGTCATTATGTACCCCTTCATGTTATGTATGTAATTATCCATGTTGTGTAATTATGTACCCCTCCTCATGTTGTGAATGTAATTATCCATGTTGTGTCATTATGTACCCCTACATGTTGTGTATATAATTATCCATGTTGTGTCATTATGTACCCCTACATGTTATGTATATAATTATCCATGTTGTGTCATTATGTACCCCTACATGTTGTGTATATAATTATTCATGTTGTGTCATTATGTACCCCCTTCATGTTATGTATATAATTATCCATGTTGTGTCATTATGTACCCCTCCATATCTTGGATGTATTTATTAATGTTGTGTAATTACATACATCCCTATGTTGTGTATATACTTAGTCATATTGTTTAAGAGTCTGCTGATTCGTGATGTGTATTAAATATTCTGTTCTGTGTACAAAGTATGCAATCCTCCTTAATAATAATAATAATAAATGAGACTTATATAGCGCCAAATCAGTAAACAAAAGTCACTGCTCAAGGCGCTTTACAAAGAAATTAAATTAATTTACAAAAGAACAAGTGAAAAAATGGGTCTTAAGTAGACTTTTGAAAGTAGAAAGTTTATAGCATGTTCGAATGTGATCTGGTAACTTGTTCCAGAGATAAGACCCAGAGTATTCGAAGCTTCTGTAACCATAGGTCTTCAAGCGTGGTTTAGGAACAGTTAAATACAGTTTGTTGGAGGAACGAAGTGTGCGAGTTGGAATATAAGGCAAGAGAAGTTGTGACAGGCATACAGGCAGTTCCAGATGATGAGCACAAAAGGTGAGAAGAAGTAGTTTATACTGAATTCTGTAGCTGATAGGGAGCCAATGAAAGTATATCCTACAAAATAATGTGAAGCTATCTCTTCCTTCATGTTGTGTGTGTTTGTCTTCTAACAGAGCTGCTATTGTTGACAGCAAGTAATTTCAATATTTTATGAAAATCCCACAGGTGGAGCAAATTACTCCACCATGTTGTACTTTATCGAGTCATGTAAGTAAAGTGACAAACAATAGTGGAGACCAGCAAGAACTTGATCTGTTTACCTTGTAGCAGGACATCTTAAAGGCCAAAATCACAATAGAAACATTAGAGTGTAGGTATATATAATTCTGCGCTCTAAAAACTGGTTCTTGTAAAAAAAAAAAAAAATTGATGATGACTTTGACACCAGTTCACTTCAGGCCATCTTGTTATGAGGAATTGTATTGTTTTAAAATATTCTATTAGTGCCACCAATTTTAGTTTACATAAACAACAGCACATTCAAAACTAAAGTCAAACAGCATTTTTCTTTGGCAAATTTTACTTACATTGTAAAACATGACCGATGTAATACCAGTAGATGTTTAGAATGAGCGTCTTTCATGTTCGCTAACAGAACTCCGTAGTGCAGCACTTTACCTCATAGTACAACATTTGCTTTTTTTGTTAAAGAATTGTCATTGTGAAACTTTTTCTCACAGAAATTCCATCATTTTTAATAAATAATAATTCTGTTCATATACTGAAACCAGGCACTACGCTTAGATAGTTTGCAATTCCGAATCTTCGGCTCCGATAATTTGCCTACAGTTTCGCCCCTCCCTTGGCAAATTCCTGGCTACGCGCCTGACTGAAACCACTAAAAGTTTAATCCACAGCTCCGAACACAATGACCACGTGTGTCGCCGACAGAAAACTGCTCATCTCCAACATTATCTTTCAGCATTTGTTAATACCAATACTAAAGTAACTTACTAAGAGGTGTGCCCCCAATTTGCCGCACAGATAAATTTACACTGAGTGTAGATCCAGCTGTGCCTGCTATAGCAGCCCTTGAAAATGATGCTCTTCCTGAAAAAGTGTGATAAAAAAGGGTTAATATTCAAATGTTTTCACACAAGGATATAACCTTGTATCATATGAGTCATACAAGTTTGTTGAGTGAAAGAGGATATCAATCGAACAATAAAACTAGCAATAACAAGAATCAGCTTAATTAAGTATCTTTTCCAAGTAGGCCATGCTCCTAATGGAATCATCAAAATTAAGTTTGGCTGTTCTATGGGCATATTAGATGAAATTATTTGTACTATTATGGCTTTCCATCACATCCTTTTGTAACATTTAATTGCTTATAAAAACTTCATTACAAAAAAAAGCCTCTCAGTTACAATGGTAGGAGGGATGAACTAAAACTTGTATGAGCATGCTAGAAGTTTGTTAAACCACATATTACAAATAAACGAAAGACAATGCTCTTTAGTAATTACACCAAACCAGCTCATATAAAGAAACATAGTAGTTTACCTTGTTGGAAGTTATGGCAATACACCTCAGAGAGT
This sequence comes from Apostichopus parvimensis, assembly GCA_000934455.1. Taxonomy (NCBI): domain Eukaryota; kingdom Metazoa; phylum Echinodermata; class Holothuroidea; order Aspidochirotida; family Stichopodidae; genus Apostichopus; species Apostichopus parvimensis. The sequence continues at coordinate 34,143 of KN884555.1, forward strand.
TGGCCACTGGAAGAAAGCATGTATGTGACAATGGTTAATCATAGAGTCTGATAAACTGATGGGAGTACTCTATTCGATTAAGCCCAAAAGGGTTTCTTAGTTTACTTCCTTTCACATTTTTTACTTATTTGCAGTTATATTGTCTTGTTAACCTTGTTATACTATGTGATAAAACAAATAATAATCATAATAATTCTTTATTATTCTTTGATTAGAGTTAACATTCTCAAACCAATGTCAATGCACCAATAAACTACCAAGAATGACAGTAATAGGTTATGTATGTAGTACAGAGAACAACACTACAATAAAGTCAGAAGGATCTGACACTTAGCATGCTACACATGCAGTTGTCATAGCAACACGAACTGACAGCAGTATAGTGCACTGACATAATGGTCACTGATGTGTACTATGCATACGTACTGACTAAAGTACATTGTATGTACTGTGATGTATGTACTCTAATGAATTGAGTCATTACCACATATATGTGCACTTTCAACAAGAGAGATCTCAGGCAAACACTTAAATTTGCAGTTTAATGGCTTTTATAATGGAGGTATCAGACTAAATGATGTGTGAGCGGTCAATACCCACAGCACAGTGTACAAAACAATACAGCGATGGACATCTCAGGTCCAGCTAAAGATAACAAGGTATCACGTTTCATTACTGTACTGTCTGCATTTTGTAGCGACACGAAAAAAACGTCAATTGCAAGCAACGGTAAGTTAACATTTTCAGATGGCCGCACCCGGTTTGGGGCGAGTCTTCAACGCCTTTAAGTTAATATGATGTGATAGAATGATGCAGCAAAGCCTTAAGAGCATATAGATACAGAGGAGATGAATCTAATATAACGTCAGCTTAACGACACAATCCTGAATCGTTGACAAAAATATATCATACAAAGAAAACCCCTCAGAAACAATGGTACTCACTTGGATTGGTCAGAAAATTGAAAGCAGGCAGTTTGTGGTAGTGGAGATGTTGCTTCATTGTAATTAACCCGCAATCGAAACATTGAAGGAAAATTTGAGGCAGTGATTTGACCTCCTCGTGGTGTCACGATAGCTGAGCCACTGAAACCAAGTTCATTATCCACATTTTAGGTATGAGGTGATATCTTGTTTGTTTTAATGGATTAAGCAGGCCTGAAGACATTGATTTTGAACATTACAAATTAACAATATACTGTGATCAAATCACTCTTCCCTGAAAGAGTGGTTCAACCACTGAACAAAGAGTCTTACCATACATTTCACAACATATTGACTTACCTGACTCGATCTACACAGTTTACAGCCACATAGTGACTGTCTTGCGTTATGGTCCAACTTTGGTGTAAAATGTTTTCCAAAACTTCACAAAATTATTTTATTTTGGAAGTATGTATTTACTCATGTCTGTATTACAGTGACCATGAAATTCACTCTAGCAATTAACACCCCCTCTCACACTTGTTCGTTATTCAGTCATTGGCTTTGAAGTTGGATGATACTATAGTTCTTGTCTACTCGGAAATGCTTCGGCTTAACCAGCATTGTCTGTGTATTGTGTAGTATTAGGTAGAGTAGGTCTACAATTGGGAATAGTGTTTAACTTGTTTACTCCTTTCTTCGATATGGACTATCACCTACAAACAGACACCCCACTCTGTGACTAGACAAGACATTCACATGACAAACTCATGCATCAGCTTTCATAGGCTACTCATTAAATGCTGTAAATCTACAAACAACAACTTACGATACTACACCTGGCTCATATGCCAAAGGATTATTGTATAATGCTTGCACGGGTAACAAACTCGACAAGCCTGTAGCACTGATGATGGCAGTGGGGTCCAATTGCAACAGGTTGCATGGTCCAGGCACACTGACAAACTCTATTGTGAACTGGAGAGATGTGCGGCTCATGTCAATGCCATTTACGTTGGTGTCTATGATGACCAAAGGCACAGTAATCTCACTTACACCAGTAGCAGGAATCGTCAGTTGACATGGATTCGTCTATGTAGGGATAATTATGTAACAATCATAAAATGACCAGGATACCAAACAGGGATCTACTTGATATAGTAAGATATATCCAAATTGCACAAAACATTTCAATCATAAATATAACCTACTGATGTAGAAGAGTTCAGTCATGGAAATTCCACTTTAACAATATCAACAGTTGTAATTTCCAATTCACAACAGGGGAAAACAAATGATTGATTCAATTCGTGTTTGTTGAGATATCGTTTTTACAAGCTGTTATTTGAAGATTTCCCATTAAGCCCCATCCATACAAGAATAGTTATGAGGTACAGTTGTTGTTGTTGTTGCAAAAACATGTATTTACTATGTAATTACATTACCATACCCAGTATGAACTAAATGGAATATTTGGTTGAAGAGATATTGACATTTTCAGAATTTTACATTAATTCTGCCGACACATTAATATGCAAGATAGTCCTACCAAACCAATAGGGATCATCTACTGACCATGACCAAAATATGTAACCAAGTATGACATGAATCACATATTTTCTTCTTGAGATACCGTGCTTACCAGCTAGTGTCCACACACATACACCCACCAGCACACACGCACACATATATGACAACTAATTGTCTGCATAGGTTAGGATGGATGCCAAAGTATCGGAACCAAGAACAACAGGATCTTCTTTCCGCCCCCCCCCCTCCTCCCTGTCTGCGTAGTCATATACCAGAGATTGTAACTACCACTGTGCAAACAAAACAGAATATTAAAGCTAAATAGTTGCCATTTTAGAACAAGGAACTGCATACAGTCAGCTTAGCAGTATTAAGTAGAATGACTTGCACACAGACATTGCTATCAATCAATCTGACAAATAGTGTCATAATACCTGCAATGATATGCCGCCCCCTAGCACACATGGTCCTCCACACTCTGCAGCAGTATTACCAACTTCACATCTGGTTGTATCGAAACGATCAGCGTCATAAACTGTAGACAATAATGGGAAATTAAACTACATTCTCATGAGAAAGTGCTCATACATTAATGTCGAAACATCTTTTAGTTGTATTTTTGCTATATCCATATAGATATATGTATATATAAACATATGTTATTTCTGGTGTCAGCAGTTCACCATTTACAACCATATGTAAGTTGACACTATTGAAAACTGTTGGTGAAAGTCAGAGTAAGCAAGAAAGGGCTCAGAAGGAATGGAAGCTCTCTTAATAATGGCATACAGTACAAAAATAATTTAAAAAAATAAAAATCTGGTATGCAGCAGGATTTTTAGAGTCTTTCCGGGAAATTTGATATTCCGAATCTGGTGCATCCCTACAAATATTACAAATTAACAGAAAGATATTATTTTCACTAAATATCATTGTCATCATATTGCTTTGTTACTTACCAGTTTAAGAACTCTCAAACTCTATGACATTTGTTTATCAACTTGGCATACTAAACTTCTTTTTTTATATTCTTGAAATTCAAACTATGTGTCATACATAACTCGTAAGTTTAGAAACAAACATTGAAATTGCTACACCTCTGGATGATCATACTGAATAAAATTAAATAACCAGCTCTTCTTTATTTATTGTGTTATTTTATTTACTTTAGCTTGCACAACAAAAACAGAATCTGCGGGCCAAGTTAACACCTTGTGTTTCATCCATCAAAAGATGTATTTCAACCGATGAACTCACGACATACTTTAAATACGTCAAGACATGAACTTTTCAAATCAATACACTTCCTAGATCCACCTTTTGCTGCTCTATCTCACTCCCTATGATAGATGTTAAATGAACTAACTTGGAATTTGTAATACTGTGGCACAATTAGCAGGAACCCTGACGATTGGTAGCATGTTTGCACTCGGAGGCTGATTAAGCACAGTTCTTGTTAAATCAGTTACATCAATGAAGCCAAAGGTGGTTGCAGAAGATTCTGTGGTGGTACCACTGTAGGTAAAGTAAGTAAAGAAGACCAAGTTTAACAACAATAATGTAATGAGCTCTTGATACATGCTGCAAGTTGTAATAATGCTACAGATAGCCATGGAGTGAACTTTGTCACCTAAAATCTTTTACACTTGCATGAGTAGGCTATACCAGATGTTGCAGGCAGGGGAAAAAGAAACGAAAGTGTAACTGTAGAGATGCTGTAGATCCACGGTCAGTAAGCTACTGGGTGCTACCCCACTTTTGGAAAACTTTCTGGTGGGTTGTGGGTTTTGTCCAGATGCTGGAAAATGTATACACATAGTTTCAGAGCTTGACGACATACATAGTCTACCGATAACTTTTAGGCATTCTCAACATCGATCCAGAGGGATCCCAAAGGGATCCCAGAGGGATCCCAGAGGGATCCCAGAGGGATCCCAGAGGGATCCCAGAGGTCTGGTGGGTCTAGGGCTTGGCTCAGTTCTCAAGGAAGCTCAAGTTTTGTGAGCTTATATGTGTGCAGACCACTGACTTTGATAGAAAAAAACAGCTATCAATTTTAACATAATATCATTACTTCCATATTCCACCTACCCATGAAGATGAGCATTCCGTTCCTAATATCTCTCTTTCTTCTGATGGATTGTAACTTTTTTTGTAAGAGGTATCACAGCTTTTTTCATAATGCTTTTGAAAAGATTTGCTAGTGTGATCAACTCAATTATTGTACTCATTGATAACTTAAGGTGGCATTACTGTAATTACAACATGAGTCTTTAACAATCAACTCTTTTTCATGATAGCATTTTGCTAAATTTAACAACTCATTTCTGGGAAGAGAGCTCAGTTAACTATTGAACAACATATGTGAGTACTGCCATTAGCCATCAACATGTATGAGTAGCCCAGAGCCTATCAAATGACACACCCAACATGAGTTGCACTAACAAGAGGTCAGTTTTTGCATTGAAATAGCCTAGAGATATTGTAAATTAAATATGAGAGGAAGTTTTTCCCCAATTGAAATGAGAGGAAACCATGAAATCCTTCCCAGTTGATCTGATCTATCCCCCCCCCCCCCCCCCTCTCCTTCCTTTACCACAATCCTGGATACTTACATTGTCCTGGAAATGACACCAATATCTCCATTTACAGTGAAGACTTCAGTTGAAAAACCAAAGCCTAAGTTAGCAATGTTAGCATCTGTGTTGCAAACATCAGGAAATTTGCTACTTGGAAATTGAGTAGAGCATGAAACACCAGTAGGGATATTAAGCATGCACGTGTAGGTAAATTGAGAAGCTGGACAAGTAGTTGTTGGTAGGTCAAACCCAATTTCATCTTCTACAATTACCTGGGAAGTATAACAGCAAAATTACAACATTTAATAACCATGCAAACATCATGTTACATTACATGTTGGTATCCCTCTGAACTAAGGTGACCATTTCTCTCCCAGAAATTCCAGGGACATGATATTGATGTTGATCGCCCTGTTTTGACATTAAGGTAACATTTGATGTATACCATAGGTTTCACAGGATGTTGGGATTCCAGACTTCAGTGTTTAAAAAATGATGGTCAAATGCCTAGTGCAGTTTCTGTGATAATGCATTCTCTAGAAACATGTGTGTTGCTAAATATACATTAATGTGGGTCATTTAATAAAATTGGGAATGATAAATCGATGATAATAAGTGAAACCAATTGAGACAATTGCAGGGTACAATTTTTATCTGGGGGCTGTCCCCGGAAATCAGGGTCATCTGGTCACCTTAAGCTTACTCTATCATGTCTTGACAAAGACGTGTGTCAAGAGAGTATTGCTAAAGTCTTCTATAAGATACTTTTTAAGAAAAGTCACTCAGGAAAGAACCAAGGCACGAAAACCAAACTACCGAACGACTGATCCACTCTCAACCCCAGACTCCTTGCATCGAGACTGTGTGATCATCGTCGGGTGTGTATCACCATTCCCCTCGAAAGAGAACAGATGCTACACATGGTCTAAGCCAAAAGGCAAATATATATACTGACATTTACTGTACCTATGTTACCAATCGTCCTCGATGGAATCGTACGTTAAGCGCTTAGTACTTAGTAGCCTACTACTACTAGTAGTAGCATGGACACTTCGAATTCCGGACACCTAAGCCTTAAAACACCCCAAAACTATATCTTCTGGTATAAATCACCTGAAAATATACTTGATATGGTGGGAGAAGTGTGTTATATTACGATACACGGCCAAACTTTCTTTCCCGCAAACTGTTTTCACGTTGTATTCCAAGAAGATTCTTGTGATTGTGGAACTGGTATTTCTTTGCTAGAGTATTTTTCGGATTTTTCGAATTTTCGGACACACAGTCCCACAGTGTGGCGCTGGTGATAAAATTGGTGGCGCAGTTGCTCTTTCAGTAATTATAACAGACTTCATAGATCTCCGTCATTTTATTGACAAATATGTTAGTATTTACTTGCACACGGGTCATTTTGGAGAGAAAATAACTGTAGCTTCGTACTTTGTGGTGAAATTTGGCTCTTCCTGTAGGTTGTCATGGTGAAATCGTGCCTTTCTTAGGGGTGTCCGAAATTCGCAGTGTTCCGAAATTCGCAATACTGACTATAGTACTAGAAGTAGAAGTTGAACCAAACAAAGTCCACTGATCGCCCAAGTAACTTCCAGCAGCTTCTCGCTTTTTCATTGCATTTTTAGGTGACCGCTTTACATGACTGTATGACTGCCCTGATGAGAATGTTCTGGTCATTCTGTTGTTGAATCTAGAATCTTTGGTTGAATACCTTAAATACAATATCTGAGAATGTGGCATCAACCAACAATGTCTATTAATACCTAAATAGTCAGTATTCCTAGTGTCGTCTGCTGCAGCATGCAAGAGTATCTTTCGAGTATGTTACCAGATACTATACATCACTTTACGCCAAACTAGAAAAAAAGCTGTCCAAACCATCGGCGTATACATAAATCTGGACCACAAAAAACGTACCAACCATGGAGAGGGTCGTGTGAACACACAATTGGTATATATGTATAAAGTTCTGTGCGCTTGACAAGCCAAATGCCACTTGCAGCACTCATCTCTGGTACTCCTTGAATGTGTATTCGATAAACAACTAATGTCATAATCTCATAACTACCAATTCCTGGTGATGCTATCCGAACAACGAAATCTAGCTAAGGGGACAATTGTTTTCAATGTTTACCACAATTTCCAAATCCAAAATTCCTTTTGGGGGTATTTGTGGGACGCACGTAGCTTATCAGGACTGTACACAATGCATACCGTTTATTTGGCAGGTATCGCACCACCTTTAGAGTAGTGCATGTCCCCCTGCAAGGTTAACCATTATCGGAAAATAACTCCTACTATATTGAATTTTTTAGGTATTTTCTGAGTCACCATCATTCCTTTTGGCCCAAGCCATCAGATAACATATGTTGGACATGTCAGCAGTGGTGGAGAGTCCATACAGTCAGGGGGCGGATGCCCCCCCCCCCCCCTTGACGGACTCAAATGGACTGCTGGCGCCCTTTTCAGCTTTTTATTACTTTTTACTTATTCGCGATTATTGACTTTTTATTGCGCTCTCATCTACCTATTGACATTTGTCATATTCTGTTGGTGTAATTTTCTGACAAAATGGCGACGACACCTATTTATTCTTCGTTTATCTGCATATTAGCAAGGCCCGGAAAGGGTAATTTCCTGCGATCTAGGGAGTATCTTTACTCAAAAATTTTCTGTACGCTCCGCGCCAACCTATGGTGGCGCTCCGCTTAGATAGTGTCGAAAGCGCCCCTACAGACCATTCTTGCCCCCCCCCCTGACCAATACCCCTAGCTCCGCCACTGCATGTCAGTTGAAAACTTCTATTTATGCTCTAGCAGCCTTGGAAAGTGACGAGTATAGTGTGTAAGTCAATGGGAGAAATTAATTGTGGTGCGACACATGCAAGTATAAAAAAAAGCGCGTATCATGATGGGAGTAACCGCTGCACGCAATCTATTACTCCGCTGGCAGTAGATGTTCGAAAAGTAGCTGTGTACGGCGATCGCATCACATGACCATTCATCATTGTTGCTACATTTTCCTATTGTGGAGCACACAATTTGTGCTGTGGCGTGAGAATTCCATACCATGTTAAATTCGATGATCATGACTTGTTTGTAGTGCGTAAATCTATAGTTAATTGCAATTTACGATTTTCAAATTTCTTACAAATTATCAACCGGTTAGAACAGTCTGTTACATCGTTTTTCACATTCATTTATCACTCAGTTTGTGCGATACCTGATTAAGTTACCCATTAGGCCATATAGAAATCGTCTACACGCTATAGGTTCAAACACAGATTGGGTATACTTTGCACTTATACCATGGCACAGAATCAGGCACTGATCGGGGTGCTCGTGTGGGTAGGAGGAGGTGTTCAACTCCTTTCAACCTCACTCAAACATTCAAATGTACTTATAAGCACAACTGTGCCTAACCTTTAGCTTAATATTTTAGCTTAACGTTTAGCATATGAACCTAATTTCTATATAGTATAAATTTGCCATCTCAGATGCGTCTAATGAAGTCTATTTTTTTTCATTTTTATGAGCCGGAGGAGGGTCTACATAGAATTTAGCTTCAACGACCCCGGTGTCACATTCGCTCCTTTATCAAACCCTGGATCCGGCCTTCCGGGAATTTGAAGTAGTGCATCATAGGTAACAGGGGAGACAAAATAGTCACCATCAATGAGTCACCGTACATAATACTCACATTATAAACAGTACGTGGGTTTTAATTCATTCATTCGTTTTTATTGTTTGTTTTTGTTGTGTGGGGGTTTTTTTTGTCCGTTATATAATGTTTTTCATAGGGGCCCATACCTATGTAAACACACATCGCATACTATATAGAAATCGATAAAGCGAATGATTTGTTAAACAATATACGTTTGCATCTCGAAACAAGTCACCGTTACTCCACGCTCCTCTATTATGACGCATGGTCGACAGCATACGATTATAACACACAAGTTAAACTATGCCATGCATTTACTTTATGCATGATGGTGTCCCAAATAGAGGTGTCCACACCCTTGTAATATAAACGCTTTCCTGTGACTATAAAAGGGTACGTTTGACGTCACGGACACCTATATTTTGCCATTGACAACAATTAAAGCTTTAATATTGCTGGACACCTAAAGTTCAGCATGCACGGTATATATAGTGGTGACGGGAACGCTTCCATATCTCACTTGTATTCAATCACACACACTCTGTACTTATCGTGGTTTGATTCTTTTCCCATGAGAGTTGAATATAAGTATTATTTGCTCCGCTTTATTGGTCTTAAAACAAGATTTAGACGTTATATTTTGATATGTTTCATTTATGAGTGGCATATATTTCCGCAACTTTTTTCTTGTTTACAAAACGTTCCATGTCCAACTTAATTCCGTACATAGGCCTAACTCCTATATAAGCCTATATAAGGTTGTTATATAGCTAAACAACGAGTACACGTAATTCCATTGCCTACCCAGTTAATTATTGTGAATATCAAGTGAATTATTCTTTAGAAAAATGTTAATGTTCATATCATAGATACGCATAACTACAACAACAAAAATAAACATCTCAAACAGAAGTGTAGGCTATATGAGAATTGCTTAATCCCCCCCCCCCCTTTATTTTTGTGTGAAAGGGTCCCAAAATGTCCCCAAAACTAGTGTCATTTAGAAACATACCATACCCTGACCCTCAACAAAATGTCCTTTTGATGTAATTCCGGTTCTATTTTCCTTCCTGGCATAGCCTATTACTTTTAACGTCATAGCCCTTGCTTACAAATATTGCAGATGAGAGAATTTTCAATGTAGCAACACATCTAGACACAGGCGCGTAGCCAGGAATTTGTCAAGGGGGGGCGAAAATGTAGAAAAATTTTCAGAGCCGTAGATATGGCATTGCACACTATCTAAGCGTAGCGCCACTATGGTTGGCGCGAAGCGTACAAGAAAATTTTGGCTGAAAATGCCTCCCAGATCGCCGGAAATGGCACTTCCCAGGCCGTGTAAGTTGCATCTTAGCATTTTCTCTTTTGAAATTACTAGCGATATCATAAAAACATTTAAAAAAATTTTTTAAATATGCTCAAGGGGGGCGGCTGCCCCCTTCGCCCCCCCCCCCCCTTGGCTACGCGCCTGTCTAG
>KN884555.1:56418-69615 GCA_000934455.1 Apostichopus parvimensis
TAACTTCATGGATCAATGCATGGGCTGGATCACTGAGCAATGAAAGAACCAAGTATTTGTATAATTTGTTTTCATCAGAGTCAAATGTAAAGTACATCGAGTTCACACCGATCAAGGTGCACCAGTTATACTAAATGAGGATTTTCCTTTTGCTTGAGAAGTAACGAATTTATTGAAAAGGTTCGATATAATCGAAAACCTTTCGCGAGAATGTGTTTTCCCTTCCTTAATTCCTTAAACAGTAAATATCGAAATGAAAGTCATTCAGTTTAAAGCTGTGTCTACCCTCTATCCACTCTCTTGAGCATTACATAATCCTACGTGTATGGGTACATACGCCAGGCATGCTGCGCACGCTTACATATAGTTAAGAACTATACATGTTTAGTATATTATATGGTGGTATCGTTCAAAGTAACGCAGGGGGTCTGCGCTTTTACTTTACCACTCTCAATGTTAGAAGGGTTCCACCTTGAAACCATCTATTCGTGGGTTGACTTTATTATCGTCAGTCACATGTGGAAGGCTTATTATTTAATTCTTGTACAACTCCTACAGTATTGCAACACAAATGATCAACAGTTGGTAAACGCCTGTTTTGCATTTATGGCGTATTTAATTGTTATTAACCTGATATGAAGCGTAGGCTGATATCTACAGTAGGCTATCATGTAAGCGTATGCTGATATCTACAATATCATGTGGAGTGTTAGCGTGGAGTGTTAACTCAGTGGCTAACGCCGGTGTCTTTCAATCATAAGGTCCCGAGTTCAAATCACTCCAAGATTAACGTATATATGTCGTCCAGTTACAGAGTTGTTGACAGTTGGGAATTCATAATCATGGACGTTAAATATGAATCTAAGAGACTGACTTCATTCAGCTTGGGGCTTTGATAAGCCAATGATGGCTTCTTCGCTAGTTCCTGCTTGCAGGAGAATCTAAACTACATACATGTAAACGTATGCTGATATGTACAGTATCATGTAAGCGTATGCCGATATCTACAGTATCATGTAAGCTTATGCCGATATCTACAGTATCATGTAGGCGTATGCCGATATCTACAGTATCATGTAAGCGTATGCCGATATGTACAGTATCTTGTAGGCGTATGCCGATATCTACAGTATCATGTAAGCGTATGCTGATATGGACAGTATCATGTAAGCGTATGCCGATATCTACAGTATCATGTAGGCGTATGCCGATATCTACAATATCATGTAAGCGTGTGCCGATATGGACAGTATCATGTAAGCGTATGCCGATATGGACAGTATCATGAAAGCGTATGCCGATATCTACAGTATCATGTGAGCGTATGCCGATATCTACAGTATTATGTAAGCGTATGCTGATATCTACAGTATCATGTAAGCGTATGATGATATGTACAGTATCATGTAACGTATGCCGATATCTACAGTATCATTTAAGCGTATTTCGCTATGGGAAATTGAAAACTTTTTGTCAGGGCAAATAGAGATATTTGTCGGAGTGCCAACCACTCCTCTCCCACTCCCCCCCCCCCCCACCATCCCTTCCAGTCGTTGAACGTTAGTTAGTTCGAAATACGTATTAAACACAGTGGCCCGAACCAAACGGGTAAAAAGTTGAAATTTTCTTTAAGCTTGCAATTTTGCCAGCAAATACGAACAATATGCATGATATGTAATGAAAAACATATGTTATGTTTTAGTACTTTTTAAGAAAAATCACCCAGGAAAGAACATGGGCACGAAAACCAAACTACCGAACGACTGATCCGCTCTCAACCCCAATCCCCTTGCATCGGGACTGTGCCTGTGTGATCATCGTCGGGTGTGCATCACCATTCCCCTCGAAAGGGAGCATTTACTAGACATGATCTTAGCCAGAAGGCTGGGAGGTGAGTGGAGACTTGAAGCGGGAAATATTTTCCAAGTTCCAAGCATATGTTATGTGTTAGTATCAATATAAAAGGAAAAGTAGAAACAGAAAACGCTTAGATGCATGGCTTTTGCGCTTTAGTGCAATTGTGTTGACCTTCGTATGCACACGCTGTGAATTGAGACAGATATGTACAGTTTGCCTTGGTTTTTTTATACTCATATATTTTAGGTATCAACTCTGACGATCACGATTAACACTGAATACAGCATTTTGTGGTAATTTATAGATGTGTACGTTCTGGTTCGTTACCTATCAAAAAACTGAAGGGTGAATAGATTGTAAAGAGTAACAGAACCCGCGACCCGTTTCCCCACGACCTTTCACAGCGCGACCAAAAAGCTTTGTTCGTGGGTAACTGTGTAGCGATCACATACAAAGGCCGAGTGGACTTAAACCGCACTGTGGGTCTATATTACACGGTACCGTAGCATTCAAATAGAACAGAATGTCGACTTTCAGCCTAAATTTCAGTGAACTCTAAGTTTGTTTTTTGTGCGATCTTGAGAACAAAAGATTAATCGCTTCCTGGCTGTATATGGCACAAACGGTTTGTAAACAGAGATAAAAGAAAATCATGGTAAGCCTAACTTGTTGGCAACGAAATATGTTGTTTGTCACGTATTTCCAATGATATGCCTATGAGAAATTCTTGACTTAAGTAAGTATACACTGAGCAGACTTGATATGCGTTTTATTTGCGGATTCCACGTTACATGCAAACTTCAGAATGTAACTATAGGTGCTGGAAGGCTGGGGGTAGTCAATGTAGGCACAAGTTTAGTGAGGGGCACCGGCGCCCACATGTGACTTTGATTTGATAGATCGAACCACAAATTTAGGTACCTCAAACCTTCCCGACAAAATGGACCATCTAAGCAGTCCGCAAGTCAAACACCAGTATTTGAATAAGTTTCAACACACTTGCTCATTTAAAATCATAATTTACAACAACAGTTCACATTTAAAAAATACAAAGGGCACCGTTAATTTAAAAAAATTAAAAAGTTAACGAAGAAATGGTACCGGTACTTGTTTTCTTTAAAACAAGTGTGTATGTGTGTGGGGGGGGGGGGGAACTTTTTACTATGAAAGGGTGAACGTTTTAGCTTTCTTCACAAAAACTGAGGGAATGTGCGAGGCCAGGTAAAACAGTTACCAACTTAAAGTAAGGAACCCCAAAGGTTTCACAATATGACGGGCGATGTCTTGTAATATATGTAGACCTGTTTGTGTGGTAATGCCTATATGTGCACATTTAAACCGTACTTTGCTGTCATTTCCTGAGCACTTATAGCATTATGTGGGTCTCAGATTTCTTTCTTTATTTAGTAATTACTTGATCTGGCGCCAGGGTATTAAAGTCAGTGGCGTAAATAGGCATGTGAGAAGTCTCGGGGCCGTCCTGCCCTTGTGTCAAGGACCGGAAAATATGAATACCAGTTGGCTGAAGAGAAGTCTCAAAATCACAAGATTCAATTCATTTTCGTATGTCTTAACTTAGCATATAGTTACTTAAACTTCTCTCCCGATACCCATCAAAATTGGAATTCCTACGACACCCTTCCTCAACAGAGAATGCTCGAGAGTGCAATATTTGTGAACTATCCTTTTGGGCCTATTTATAATGCTGCACCGCGACCAGGTTGCTCCTTAATGCGTCACTGGCTTTAGTATCCGCGGTTACACATGCACATATCAAGATCCTGGTCGGTATTTAAAACCCAGAGACCAGAAATTAACTTGGTTCATTTGGGTTAAGTTTGGCGGGTAAAGCTTCGAAATCTTCAACAGTTTCAATATATATATATTTAGTTGTGGTTCCCAATGTAATGATTTCTAAGCTATACGCTATAGAAAAAGGGAGCACCTTGGAATTTATCTTCTAGGCCTACTAGTTTCTTTTCTTTTTGTTTTCTAGAAAATAATTGCAGGTAAACACTTTCTTTCCCCTTCCAACTCCTCCGGGTCACAAAGCCTATGGTTATCCAATGAACAGGGGAAAGTCCATAAGTTGGCCAAAACTTCAGAGTCCTTTAGATTGGAAATAAAAGTTCATGAAGTTGATTTTGAAGTAAACTATACGTACATTTGCTTTCTTTTCCAAATTCATCCATGAAATAAAGAATGAAAACTACAGTAGGAAAGTTGAAGACCCTAGCATGTCTAGACTCCGGATGTGTGTCCTAGTTAATTCGCAGATGACATTGCAAGGATCTTACCTGTACAGCGTAAGATTTTTTTCACAAGGGTTCTACGGGTAATACGTAAGATTGGCATGTATACATTTCTGTGTGGTCAAATGAAAACTTTATTTCAGAGTACATAAACAAATGTTCCTTATACGTCATCTGCCGTACAAGCTTGCAGTTGTTCTCGTTATATATGTATTTTTTTATTTTTTTTTTAATTTAAAGCCACTTTACGTTACCCCTGTCAATATAATGGACTAACCTACAACGCTTTAGGTATATGGAATATTGTAATTGGGTAACAATGTCTGTACCGAACACAACATATTCGTTTTAATTAGTACATAATATTCCCAACATTTACCAATTTGGCCTACCAAGTACAATTTTCATGTTCCTTTAATAATTTTATTCTACCTGTTGAATGTCTTTTTCCAACATTGACAAACAGTGCAGATTTTACGATTTTGGTAATAGCAACTTTTCTGTGAAATGACGGTATAGCCGTCACTGGCCAAATGATTTGTACTATCGAAGTATTGGGCTCTGACTACAGCGGTTCTGTATGCTGCCGTGTTGGACGAATCTTACCCAGTGGCGTAGCCAGGATTTTTTTCCGTGGGGGGGGGGAGCTGGGGGGCTTAACCATTTCCTGAGAGGGCGTCTTGTTACTATCTAAGCGGAGCGCCACCATGGGTTGGCGCGCAACGCACCGAACATTTTTAGCTAAAAAGGCCTCCTAGATCGTTGGAAATGACACTTCCCAGGCCTTGTAAGCTACTCTAAAGTTTTCTCAACATCCTTTGAGATCCCATGTCTTGTTATGGTCATCAAATAGTTTAGTGAAATAGAAAAAAAAACAGTCTGGTAAGTTACTTTGAAATATCATGACATATCTTTTGTGAGTTTGACACCGGCATTGACATTTTTCGACATCTCTGCAAATTGCGCGTGGAAAATAAGGAAAGATTGACTGGGCTTTCAGGCAAGTAACATACTGAAATGACCGAACTATATGTCAAACTGACATTACAGATTGCGTCTGAAATATTATTAGGGTAATAGACTGATTGGCCGGTAGTTCTCAGCGATAGTATTGTCTCCTTTCTTGAAAATTTTGTTTTTTAGCGGTTTTAAGAGCATAAGGGTACGTTCCAGAAGTGAAAACCCGATTGAAAATGTAACAGAGTATCGAGGCAATGACGCGAGCAATGATGTGAGAAACCTGTATGATGTCAGCATTTTTTACCTTTTAACATCTTCTTTGGCATTCCAGTACCTGGAAACCACCTTTCTATAGGGGTATAGTATTGCTCACTAGCTTGTTTTATCAATAGCTTGCTCACTGGTTACATGATCCTGATTGGCTGTTTGTTTTAGTATTTATTCAGGCGCGTAGCGAGGAATTTGCCAAGGGAGGGGCGAACTTGTAGGCAAATTATCAGAGCCGTAGATTTGGCATTGAAAACTATCTAAGCGTAGCGCCACCATAGGTTGGCGCGAAGCACAAGAAAATTTTGGCCGAAAATGCCTCCCAGATCGCTGGAAATGGCACTTCCCACGCCTTGCAAGTTGCATCTAAGCATTTTCTATTTTGAAATGGCTAGCGATATCATAAAAACGTGCAAACAAATATGCTCAAGGGGGAGGAGGGGCGGTCGCCCCTTCGCCCCCACCTTGGCTACGCGCCTGTATTTATTAGAGCAGGAATTATATAATTCGACGGTCGTTAACATGCGTTTTCAGTATAGTGCGACTACTGTAGATGTCTTCTCGGCCAATGCGCTATATCACGTCAGGTTTTTCAGCAACTATAGCCTACTGCCGGTCCGCGGTCGAAGGGTCGTTCATGAGTGGTCATCATGGAGATTCGAGACCATTCAGACCAATGATATATGGGGGGCTGTAGGCCCCCCCCCCCCGTGGCTACGCCACTGATCTTACCGTAATAGTAATTACCGACTTTGCGATCAGCGTTATAGTCATTGCCGACTTCGCAAATACGCGGTCCGCAAGGTCGGTTTATTGACTCCATATTTTCCCTTTCGGGAAACCAAAAGAGCATATTCACCACAAGTGGTTCTACAATGTATACAAATGTGTACAATGTACATACACTGTAAATTTGATGACATGTGCCCACCTTTAGTATAATGCCTTTAACAATATCAATTACAAGGATCAGAAAATTGATTAACCTACAAATTGACGTTGGCATGAGATAATACAACCAGCAGATTGATTAAACATCGAAGTTCAGCCACCGGGATGTCATATTCATTTACTTCGCCACAAAGAAGGATGCCTTTTACTCCAAACTTAAGAAAGACATAAAAATGAATTACAAGTTTATTAAAACTTTAACGAGACTTCACACATATGACATTATGCTAATATCCTTACTTATGAAAGCAAATACCACTTCCTTTCTCTCCCCGGTTGGTGCAACTGAATGCAATGCAGGATTCGGACATTTTTTCTGCGAACATCTATCGACAGCTGAGTTTGGTCAGTTGCTAGTAACATTACTGTGTGTTGAACGTAAACAGTGAGCAGACGACGCTCACAACTTGCCCGGTTGCGTGATTTTTTTTCCCAGGATGGTTGTGGGTAATTAACATAAAGGAGGCGTGTCTTAATCAGTGCACATGTGCAGTAGGCCTACTTCAGGAAAGTTTGGTATGACCTATGCACTGTACTATACTGCTATTGTTACAAATACCGTACCATGCTTCGTACATCACACAACAACTTGGATATCGCGTGCATGCACTGTACTAGCCTAGCTTTGGTAATGGCGGCGGGGTCTCCATGCTGGCACAGTTATTTTGGGCAGTCCGCCCTCAAATTCTTATATTCTGCTCTATGGTAACTACACAGTAGACATGAACATATTTCCACGCAGTGTTTACACAAAGAGCCTACTGGTGTTAAGAAGCTATACAGGCTAATTATGGATCTGAGGTCGATTTACCACCGTGGCAGGTTGATTACGTAATCACAAAACTTTCCAAGCTATAGTGTGCTATAATTGGAGCCAATAAAGCAGATCTTTAATATAACCATGGAGGTCTGTTTTTACCTCCATGATATAACTCTACATGAATGTCGTTGTCTCTGATTAGTCAATGTATAGGCTTAGCTGATGGCGTATTTTCTATTTATAGCTTCTCCCCCTCTATATCACGCACTTCTTTTGTATTAACCTTGTCTCTTTTTCAACTTTCCATATGCATTTGTAATGATACCTCATACTGTAAGAATAACCTGGATCTGACAGGCTTTAGAACAATACAGCTATGTGTAAGCCTCTCATAATTTCGACTTACATGATGCGGTATTTGATAATCCGTTCCAAAGTAATTCAAATTTCTGTCTACTTCTTGTTGTATTTGGACCGTTTCGTGAATTCGTACTACCAGTTACACTGTAAAGTCTAATATGTGTATCTGTTGATTAAATGTCAATCGTTGGAATTTAATTAAAATGTCGGGATCTCGGATTCTTATGAAAGCAACTTGTAATCGGATTGTGGCAGTTTGCTCATCTTCTTACAGGGACCTTCATTTCGTGGACAAACAGTGTTACAGTGTGTACGCTGATAACAATATAGTTTAGTAACAAATCGAAACAAGATTGAAACTTAGGCTTAGAGGTTCAAAGATCATCAATACATACAACAAACGTGTAAGGATAGCGATATGAGTTTGTGTATCGTTATACTTACCCAAGACACAGACAAAGTAAGTTTGGAAGTTCAGTGGGCACTTTACCTATATATAAATGCTTCTGTGTAGTTTTGAACTAGAATGAACTTGGATGACTTTTCTTCAAAAGTAAGTATTATCATTATGTTGAGACATTCTGAACTATAATAAGACATAGTTAGGAATACTACGCAGGTAGGTCTGAAGTAGATCGTTAACCAGGCTGAAATTGAATCCAAAAGTATTACGGTAAGAGTAACATTAAATACTTCAACGTACTTCGTGATACTAGAATATTGCATATCACTGTGAGCCACTGTGAGGTAAATTTGTGTCAAAAATGTTCAACCAAACGGCCAACAAGCATGCTCTCAACAAAAATTGGCAACCTCAGGCAGCCTTCGTAAGCTTTCCGTGTGATTATACGTTTCGTAAAGCCCAATTGAACAATTTCGTTAATCCTTCTTAGTAACGACTGTAATGACAAACTTATCCTAACATACAACCGTTGTTTATAACTGTTGTTCCCTTTTCCCTTGTTACCGTTAAGGGGGTATTTAAGGAGTGAGCTTGCATCTAGAGCGGCTGCTCCCTGGCATAGGGAGGGTGCCATACCTTATAAGGCAGAGCTGCAAGTTTCCACCGCAGGAAAGGCGTTACTAGGTTACAGCATGGAGCTATAAAGATATTATAGCTCCATGGTTACAGGAAGACACAGAGCTCGGCAGATTCTACCTTTCTATATAACCTGCGACTCTGAAATATTTTGGAAATAAGCTATTGTTTTGCGGTTTCCTTATCGGTCCGTAGACATCTTCCACAAGTGTTTATTAATATGATTTTTATTGTTTAACTCCATAGATACAATTATAACATTCGAGTTAGCCTGTCCCGCCGCCTTTAATCATGAAAAACGTGTTAACTAACGATCTTGGAGATCTCCGGAAAAGCAAAATGTCGGAGATGACGTCAGAGATTAGATGTCACAACCACGCCTACCAGGTATCACTTCAAAGACAACTTACCCATTGGCATAAAGAACAAGTCGTCGCCGTAAACAAGCTGAGTAAAATGCAACAAACGTCATTCCAGAAACTGATCAGAGTAGAAAACGAAAAACGAAAGTTGCAAAGGCAGGCTCGCATTAAAAGACATAAAGATACACAGAGGAGATTGAGAGAGCAGGCAGAGAGAGATAGAGAGGACGCCGTCAGAAGAAGTTTGGAATTAAACCTGACCATCAAAAGACAGACTAAAACGAGAAAGCGAGCTAACAGGATGGTATTTCCTCTAGGCGAAATAGGAGGAGAACCTTTGATGGAACAAGAAGAAGACGACGAAGAGGAAACAAGAGACATATCCCAGGGTGAATATAAGGTAGTTTTTACACCTAGGTCGGAAGAAAGAGAAACAGAGAATGGTCTCGGTTCGCCGATCGGATCTGCAAATCCTAATAATAGTAACAATGATTTGCCAAACATAGAATCGAGTCTAATCGGGTCAGTAGTTGATGCTGTCTTTGTAGCTAATCAAGAGTATATTCCTCGTTACACTAAACCTGAGGGTTCTATGTATCTACAGAAAGTAACCAAACTACCAGATATTAAATCCCATGATACAGAAAAGCTTTCTCTTGGCTCACCAAGTCAACCTACGCAACTTCAAATGAGATCTATCGAAGTATTGCCGCCAATAACAACTTCGGCTCCGAAAACAGAAAATTGTAAACGGGATTCGTATATAACAGAAACAAACTCTTCCAAAAACGAGGAAAATTTTAGAAGCAAAAGGAAAAAGGAACGCCAAGATCTTGTTGATGATATGCACAAATATCACATCGGAATAGCCAATCGGAGCTTTAAGATTCCGGAATATGATGCTCCACTGGTGACGTCAGTAAAGAAATATCACATGACAAGTGACGGAAGTTTCACGTCGACAGAGGTTTCCGTTCGGCCTGCCATGGAGGACTTCAAGTTACCATCAAGAAAACCCTATTACTTGGTCTCAAAGGCTCTCGTATGGGAGAAGCAACGAGAGGCAGACCGAGAGAGGAAAGTGAGGCAGTTTATAAACAGACAAAAAGAGATTGGTAAGAGAAACTTTTCAACTTTTAAAGAGTTCGACACTTTCGGCCAGCCAATGGGATACAAATGTAGTTCGGAGTAATAAATATCAAAATTCAATACAACAACAGGCTGCTTTGTCAGAATGACTCAATTACATTAATGAGATTGAAAACAGTAGATGACAAGTTGGCCATTCATTGCACCTACAATTTTCCGTATCATGACCATGAACATTTTTCGCTATGAGAGTATGAAGTTTTCGTCACTTGTAAACAAACCTCTTTTATTCAGTCGTAAAAAAATTCCGTACGATGCTCCTGGGAGGCCTAAAGTGGTCTAACACTAAAATTGCCTCAATTCACCTAATTTTTGAACCACATTTACTTCGGTTATGTACTCTGATATCCATGCAAAAAAAAAATTGTTTGATAACATATCAAGAAGATGTTCTCCTGATGCCGCTTGTCGGCTCTTTTCCTAAGACAGGGGAACACTCAGGCAGGGTGACACCTCAACCACTGCCTATGACTATTTCGGACCATTCATTTAACATCTATCCCATGGAGAAAGGGGCGGGTAGGAATCCACGATAAATATATACCGGTATATACTGATTGGCATGCACTTTATTTGAGGTATTTTACACACCACTTTAAAACCTTTTCCGGATATTCAGTTTAGCTATACACATAGTTTATATTGAGTTAGCTAACCCCAAAAATCTCTACTACGCAGGGGAACAATAGCTGTCAATAACTGATGTAGCTACTGGGTCACCATTAAAGTATAAACTTGTTATTATCAATCAAGATATCGCATTTGTTGGTTTATATATCACAACATTCCCCAGGTAATCACTCGCAAAAGAAATCGATCACAAACATCACTCTTGATAATGGCGAATGTATGACCCTGGTTATATGACATTAAAGGCAGTGAAGACTCGCCCCAAACCACGTGCCGCCCTCTGAAAAAAAGTTAACTTTCCGTTGCTTGCAAGTGAATTTTATTCTTGTCTCGACAAAATGCAGACAGTAATGAAACGTGATGCCTTGTTATCTTTTATCTAGACCTGAGATGTCCATCGTTGCAATGTACACTGTGTTATGGGTATTGACCGTAGCTGCATGTATTGACTGTACACTAGTGTCTAATTACCGATGGTAACAAGCTGTGTGTGTGTATTTTCTGGGATCGATGGTGTTGTCTAAAACTTCTGCTACACCTCATTCGAAACTAGGTCAGATTACCGGCATCAGACGTTTCTTTGTGCACGAGTCTTCACTCCCTTTAAAGTTTTGTCACAAGTTTTAATTTCATGCAAAACTTTTAATAAATTAAAATATGATTTATCAATGTAGCGTCACTGGGGAGAAAATGTTAGGACGCGTCTCCCTAGCCCATTAAATGAAGGTGCGTTTGCCAATCCCACAGTTTGGTATTTTCTACGTGCCCACTCCCTCCCCCTCCCCCCTACAAACACACACTTGCTAAGAAAGACCTGCCAACCAAAGATTGGATACCAATATCATCACAGAGGTCTTGAATTGCACACTTACTAGGAAACCTAAATGTTGGCAATTTTGTGACGGTATACATAGATAGCATAACGTTCTTTTCTTTTCCTTATCCTTCTTTCTTCTCCAATTAACAGAGGACGAAGCGAACCAGACGCCGGAGAGGGATGAGACCCCATCGACACCGGAACTGCCCTCAAATAGCTACCAACGGACCAGAAGGCAGAGTACCTACATTACTCTTAATGACTCAATCCATCATAAAGCCTTGTTGGGGGTCGTCGGTGACAAAGATGACCTGCGTAACTGTCGATATCTTAGAATCCAAGATAGCAAGAGAACTGAAAAACACCAGGAAGACAAAAGTGAAGATGGACTCAGTAGAACATTCTCACCTACTAAAAGACGAGAAAAACTGTCCAGTTGGGGAAAATTGTCATCCGTGAAAGCATCCCCGACAACAAAAGATCAATATTATTATGTGTCCATGCTTTGATGAATACGGAAACGAAGTATAAATGTTTTTTAGGAAAGTCACCGATGCGTTCTGACTGCGAACATTCACCCGATTCTTCGTCATAGATATAATTACACACTTGTTACTTTTTTTTGGGGCTTCGTTTTAAGGTTAACACGTTTCGTAATTCCCTGACGTATGACCTTTGAAATAGAGGGCGCTCCATATGAATAAGTGTTACTAGCCGAAGATCTTGAACAATATTTATCTCGATACTAGACCATGTGTTACGTAGAAATGATAAATCAGATTGACAACATTTAAATAAATGTTGCGTATTAAATATCACGAAAAGAAAATAGACTCACGTATTTCGTTGTACCGGCTTGATAAAATGAAGACTTGACAGACTGGTCTAGCTACCGACCGTTTCATATAGTGATGGAGCACCTAGATCAGCTAAGTGTCACAGTGTGTCGATGGAAACTCACACCAAAAAGGTCCTAAAGGAAAAGTATACCCATTAATAATGTTTACCTTATTAGATAAACATGAATAAGTATAAAAGAAAATTGTAATGGAAACTATGTTCTGTAACAAACGAACTGTACATATAGAGAGGCCTATACCATTGGATCAGAGAGGTGGCAAATGATGTCATAACAAACATGCCCTAACGTCAGTTATGGGTTGCTTCATTTTCCCGGAGAATAAGGTTGCAATATTTACACAGAATTATTTTATTTTATTTCATTTACACCAGAGGGCTTCCATCTTGTCAAAACTTTATCATCTCAGCAGCTACATTAACAAATAACACACTAACAAGCTAAGCAGATTACTTAACATACAAGATGACACCGAATGTTTGAAACACTCTGGGATATCATTTATAGACATTTTCATCGATTATGTTATAGCAAAACAGGATGCCCCGTCTTTAAAAAAAATGAGAATTTTTTCAGGCTGGACTCTCAGTATAGTGATTCATTATATTAATGTTGTTATTATATGGATGGGTTTGCTTTCCTCTCCAATTGATCCAATGATAGAGTTGGAAAAACTAGAAACTGGACCATTTCCGAATAAAGAACGTATTGGATAATTTTTTGGATAATACTTGGACAATCTTTGGGTAATCCTTGCTTTCGGTGACACAAAGTTGACACGACCACTGCAGTGCTATGGAGAACCAAATCCTTAACTTTTGTGATAACGTTTTCTGTATACAATTGTATTAGAGAGTTGGGGACTGATGATTTAATAAATATGTTGTAACGTTGCTGTTATGTATTTTTGTCTTTTCCCCTACCCTCCCCCCCC